>PVJA010020965.1:0-36238 GCA_004027025.1 Myocastor coypus | reverse complement strand
AAAAAAAAAAAAAAAAAAAAGAAGAAAAGAAAGAAAAATTGTTTTCTGAGTGTTCATTTGTTTAATCTTTCTAGTTAACTTTTCATTTGTTTGACTGGAACTAATGACAGTAGACTAAGTTACGATACTCTTGCTCTTACTGACTGCTTTGTAGAGAATTTAATTGACAAGAAACCTTCCTGAGGGATTAATCTGAAGTATAATAGCTTCGTAATTACATGTGCCTTCATTTAATGTGTGGGGGAAGAGTGCTGACTTAGGAATAGTACCGCGCACAGTTTTTGTTACATTGAAAACTGTCCAGGTTTATTCTCCTCCATGCTGCTGCTCATTTATCTAGTAAACACTGATTGAGCCCTCAGTCCCTTTTTTAATTTTAATTTTTGGCTTTTATTGTGGGGGAGGCTACCGGGTGTTCAGGGTCTCACTACTAGGTCAGATTCATAGTGATCCCCACCGTTTACAGCCTTCAAGATCTGGGAATGCAGGCATGCCACCACACACAGTCTCCATCGCCATCTCAGTGGGCCCCGGGGGCAGGGCTGGCACAGCAGGCCTAGGAATCCAGCCTCTGTGCCTGCTTGTGGGCGCTTCAGTCGGCTGAGCTCTTTGGATGGGCTGTTTTCTTTTTTTTTTTGAGACAGGGTCTTGCTAGTAGTTCAGGCTGGCCTTGAACTCTGCAGAACCTCCTAAGTGCTGGGGTTGCAGGCGTGGCCGCCATGTGTGGCTTAGTCTTTCTATTACAATTCTGGCTTGTCTACTTTTCACTCATTGCTGGATCAAAATACCTGACACCCAAAATTAAGGAAAGGTTTATGTAGCTCACAGTTTGTGGAGATTTCAGTCCATTATCAGCTGGCTCCAAGGCAGAGTGGCACATGGCACAGGGCATCAGGTCATAGTGGCACAGAACAGCTAAACAGTGAGAGCAAACCATGAGGAGCAGCGGTGGCAGCAGCAGCAGAGAGTAAGCCTCTCTCCCTCCCTTAGGTTGTGAGAAGGCTTCCTGCCCAGGGTGGGTATTCGGCTCACACTCATAACCCCAGCATTGGATCCTGAATTAATCACAAACTGCATGAGGCTGAGATTTTGAGGGGACAACTAGACACAAACCATAAAATTCCAGCCCTGCCCCCCCAAAGATTTCATGTATATGTCTTTATTCAAAGGCACTTTAGTCTCATTTTTAAGAGCTGCCAAAGTTGTAACAGGTTCATCATTGTGGGCTGGGGATGTGGCTTAGTAGCACAGTGCTTGCCTGGCAAGCATGGGGTTGTGAGCTCAATTCCTGGTACTAGAAGAAAGAAAAAAGAGTTTTGCCATTGTTGAAATGTTTTAAGTCCCAAATGTCCTCAAAGTTCTAAGGCAAACTCTTAGCTGTGAGCCCTGATTCATTTGAAAACTTAAGCACTTCCATAATTTAATGGCACAGAAAGTCATTACTATTCCAAAAGGTACAAACAAGGGATTCAAAACGTTGGGACCAACCCGTCCAAAATCCGTCAGGGCAAACAGTAAGTCCTGTAGTTCCTGAAGCAATCTGTGTCAGATTGGGACCTCCAAAGGCTGTCAGTATTAGCTTGCTTCTCAGCCAGTGTCTTTGTCTTCTAATGGATTATTTTGATATTCTGTACCAAGCTTTGCTAATCCAGCAAGGACATTCAGTTTACCTAGGTTTCTTTTTTCTTTTTTCTTTTTGTATATGAAAAGATTAATATAGCTCATACCTGTGGGATAATACTAAAGTTAATAAAGCTTAAGTTTTTTCTTTCAATGAGTAAGCATGTTATAATTTTGTTTCCTTAATGAAACAATTATGAATCTCTTATACTCCATTGATTAATTATTAATAACAAATCAGGTTTTGGTCACAACATTGGTACCAAATATCCATTTTCTACAATTAATTTGATAGTGTCTAACTTTTAATAATGCCTGGGGCATGAGAATCACGAATTTCAGCCCAGCCTGCGCAGCGTAGGATCTTAACAAACAAAGCAAAGCAAAACAAAACAAAATAAAGTGGGCTGGAGACGTAACTCTGCAAAGGCTGTGGGTTCAATACCCAGAGCTGGGGGCTGGGGGAGGAAAGAAACCCTTGATTTGACTATTTAAGTGTTCAGTTTTCATGATAGTTGTAAGAGAGTTCAGAAATTGCAGTGCCATACTCACTGTTAGCCTCAGGTCTGGTAGGATCTTCCCAACTCTGCCAGGTACTGACTTGGGGACTGAGCACCAGTGTTTATTCCTACAGAGATAAATGATACTTCCTAAGGTTAGAGGATTGAGTCAGATCTTGCATGTGACACATTTAATGTAGTACCCAATCAATTCAAACAATTAAGTTTATTATCCAGCGAACACTTTTGTGGCATGTTCTCCCACACTTGGAGATGGATAGTTTATCTTTTGACCTTACCCTTAACCTTTGTTAGCATCAGCCCTCTGTCTAGGAACTGTCTTGAATTTTTTTTAGTAAGAAAACCTCTTGGTTTTGTAGCTTTTTCTGAACAGCCAGTGTCTAAGTATACCATTTACTCTAATTGGGTGCTTTTAGGAGGTAACATATACTTTTGTTTTTATTTTATTTTACTATTTTTTTTCTTGTTTCAGAACTTTTGTTTGTTTATTTTCATGGCCAGCTCAGCCTGCCTTGAGGGCAGGACTGGTACAGCATATGGTGCCAGGGATCAAACTGTGGTCCCTGCAGCCGCCCAAGCCTTCCTAAGCAGGTGTCTTAGACCACTGAACTATTCTGCCAGGCCCCTACATACTTCTGTTTAGTAGCAAAAAGATGCTCTCTGGCCCAAATTGTGAAGACCTGAAGTGTCTGTGGCTAGGCTGCTTATAGCTTCACATGCTTGTGGGCAGAACCAGCCAATCCTGAGCTGCTCATAGAAATGTACATGGCTGAAATGTGCCCAGCATCTTGAGGCTTCCATATCTTATTTGTAATAAGGTCATGCCTGAGCCTTACTCGCAGTGGCCCTGCAGACTTTGCGGAAACATGTCCAACAGTCTGTCTCTTCTGTAGGCAGAGTAGCAAGAGCTCAGTTCGATGAGTGGCTGAGACAAATTGGTGGCCACTCTTGATACACCTTGGCCAACAGATGTTCTGTTTTGTCAGGCAGGACTGCAGACAAAAGGTTGCCAGTTGCTGGTGTATCCCAAGGCAGCCAAGGGAGGAAGTACAGAGGTACGGGGTTGTTTTCAAGAGCAAGAATGAGTGGTCGCTCATGAGAAAAATGAGTAAAATAGAGGAGCAATAAAGTTACTAAAGTTTACACAGAAACTATAGATTTTTCTTATAACTACATAAATAACAGAATACTGTTTAAACTTCATTTTTATTTTATTAATTGTCTTTTATACATCACTCATTTACTGACTTCTGTATTTTGACCCCCTGCCCCCTTAGGCCTTGGTTGTAGTTCTGGCCCAGAATTGATTGTGCAGCCCCCACTCACCTTGGCCTCAGGAGTTCCTGCTTCAGCTTCCTGAGTACTGGGATTACGGGTGTGTACCACCCCATCTGGTGTGGCACTTGATTTTATAACTAAGCAAGCACAAATTGAATAAATGAAATAGACTTAGGATGATACACATGGGTTGGGAGATATTTTACTTATTTATGACTATGGTTTGAACATTTTATATTAGCTTTATTTATTTTTAAAAATTTTTTTGTAGTACCAGAAATCAAACTCAGGATCTCGTGGTTGCTAAGCAGGTGCTTAAGCCCCTGAGCTATATCCCTGGCCGTATATTGGCTTTATGTAAAATTTATGCTGCCTAGTTATTGAGATTCTATAATATGAATGATGAAATTTTAAAATTTATAACTTTAAAATGAAATCACTGTCAGTTTCAAGGGTGATGCCTTTTTATTCTTGCAAACCTCACAGTTGTCTATATAGTGAGCATAAATGTTCACTGAGCTTTGTTGCACTTGAAATAATAGCAGTTTTATTTTTATTATTTATTTATTTATTTATTTATTTTTTCTTGTTTCAGAACTTTTGTTTATTTATTTATTTTTATGGCCGGCTCAGCCTGCCCTGAGGGCAGGGCTGGCGCAGCATGTGGTGCTGGGGATCGAACCGCAGTCCCTGCAGTTGCCTAAGCTTTCCTAAGCAGGCGCTTTAGACCACTGAACCATCCTGCCAGGCCCCATTATTATTTTTTAAAATTTATTTATTTATTTTTTTCTTGTTTCAGAACTTTTGTTTGTTTATTCATTTATATGGCCGGCTCAGCCTGCCCTGAGGGCAGGGCTGGCACAGTCTGTGGTGCTGGGGATCAAACCGCAGTCCCTGCAGCCGAGCTTTCCTAAGCAGGCGCTTTAGACCACTGAGCCATCCTGCTGGGGTCCAATAATAGCAGTTTTAAAAGATTGCATTACACCATCTCTCCACCTTTTGGCTAAGATGACTTGTAAACGATAGCATTACATAGCTGTCAAAATGACAGTTTTTTTTTTGTCATTTTGAGTTTGGGTTCTCACTATGCAGCGCAGGCTGGCCTTGAGCTCACGTTTGTAGTTCATGCTGGTCTTGAACTCGCACCAGTCCTCCTGTCTCAGCCTCCCAAGTGCTGGGATTACAGGCATGCGCCACCACGCTCAGCAAAATGAGAGTTTTTGATGACTACATAAAGTGGCATATTTTCCTGCTTCTCTTTTGGTAAATGTTTAGGTCATTTCTTTTTAAGGTCCTTATAGATGATACTATAGTTAACATATTTATGGAAATGGATGATACTGTTTGAATTTTGTCTGTTGGAAACATTTCTAAGGATTATGTTACTGAATAAAACAAAATCTAACTATTTTATTTTATTTTATTTTTTTTTTTTGAGACAGGGTCTCGCTATGCAGTTGAGGCTGGCCTTGAGCTCACTTTTGTAGCCCAGGTTGGTCTTGAACTCGCACCAATCCTCCTGCCTCAGCCTCCCGAGTGCAGGGATTACAGGCGTGAGCCACCATGCCCAGCTCCTAAATATTTTAATTTTTGCGTTTATTTACGTAATTGTACTTGAATAAACGCATTTACCTAAACAGAGGTACCTGTATTCATTATCTGGGTGCAGAAAGGCTGGGTAGCCTCCTGGTGCGGCCTGTGGGCTGCATGCCTTAGGAGCAGCATCTGTTTGAGAGTGCGCCGAGTGGCTCCTTCAAATAAGGCTTTCGCCTGCTTTTGGTCCCAACCTACCAGTACTAGGTGGTAAAAGTTTTTAAAAAGTCGCCAATTATGTTTATATCCCGTTCTTTTTCTTTCCCTTTAAGCCCGTAGTGAGTGTAATTGTTACATAGTACAAATATATATTGATAAAAATGAAAGTAAAAGTTAAACTCAATTACACATTAGAAAAAGATGCACATTCACAGATGTGATTATAAGAGCATCAGATTATAAGAGCATCATCTCATCAAATGAGACTTTTTAAAATGTATTTAGTACAGCGTCTCGCCGCACAGATCGGCCTCATAGTGATCCTCCTGGTTTCAGCCTCCCAAGGGAACCCTGGCCTCTGCATCTGCCTAAGCACACATTTTAGTCCTCTCAGCTATCTGGCCGGCCCTAGAAATGAGACATTTTATGTGAATATCTAAGTGATTCAGAAGTGAAATGAGCCTGGCATGGCACTGCATGCCTGTAGTCTCAGCACTCTGGAGGCTGAAGCAGGAGGCTAAATTCTGAGTTCAAGGCCAGCCTGGGTGTGCTACATAGTGAGGCCCTGTCTAAACAAAAACAAAAAATGTGGATATAAAACTTTCTCCCCTAGATAAACATTTTCTTATAATAGAACAAATGCAGCTAATTTAATACATATAAAAATGACATCTGGTCTATAAAAGTGCTTAATAAGAACACTTAATCTTAGAATATAGTTTGAGGAAAAATTTTATTCATTAAAAACCTTTTTTCTCTGTTTTTAAATTAGAAGTCTAAACAGAGATAAATTGACTAAGACAATTGCTCACAGAAATAATAGTTTGGAGGTTCCTAGAATGAATTCCTAGGAACTGATCATGTTAATCAACTTTCATAAAAAATTTAGCAGTGATATGTTCAATTGTACAGACACATTACAATTTGAAAGAGTTTTTTGTTAATGACAACTTTTAAAAAATTTTTATGTAGTTAGTACAGGGTCTCACTACAAGGCGCATTCTCATAGTGATCCTCTTGTTTCAGCCTCCCCAGTGCACCCAGGGGGGCAGGGCCATGGCCCGTCATACCGGAGATAGAAGCTGAGTCCTTGCACTTACCTAGGCAGGTGCTTAGATTGCTAGCTATTGCCGTGGTCTGCCAATGACAGTTTGTAAAAATACGTATTTATTTAAGACAATTGTTTTCTGTTGTAAGAATAATACTTGTACACAGTTAAAAATTACACAGTGCAAAGGGCTTAAAAAGTAAAATTTTTCTTTAGTGTTTTCTCAGTTCATAGCACAAGACTCATATCTTTGTATCTGCCTTTAATAGTCTGAGTTATTTAATATGCAAAAGTCTAACTACTACTTGTTTTCTTTTTTCTCAAAAAAATCTTTGGTGGTGCAGCCATGAGTTCCTTGGACTTATGAATATTCTTTTGAAATACGGAGCCCAGCTAAATGAACTTCATTTGGCAAATTGTCTGCAGTGTGAGAAATTTTCAGTATTTCGCTACTTTTTGAAGAAAGGATGCCCGTTAGCACCGTGGAACCATATAACTGAATTTGTAAATCATGCAGTTAAAGCACAAAGGAAATATAAGGAGTGGTTGCCACATCTTCTGCTTGCTGGATTTGACCCATTGACTCTGCTCTGCAGTTCTTGGTAAGAGTGCTGCCCTCACTGGCCTTTCTCAGTTTTGAGTGGCTGTACCACCTGAATTCCCCCAGTTTCTTCATCTGAGTAAGGAAGAAGGCATGCGTGGTAGAATGAGAGGTGGGGATAGCCTTCAGCGTGCGCCTTCAGCTCCGTGGAAGTCCTTGAAGTCCACGCAGTGGCAGATACCATAGAAAGGTGGAGGTGGAGGCTCCCAGGTTGGCTCTCTTCACATGGAGGCGTGCCATCGGGCCAGGAAGAGCCTGTGCATGCCTAACTCCTGCCTGCAGTGCCCACCCTGCACCTGCTGCTCCCCACTGGCTCCAGGAGCCCTCCACGCGGACCCACCGTCCTTTCCAGTTTCTAACTTACTTGGTTAAAGCTTCAAATTACAGCCTGACACTACTAGTAAGTTCTTTACTACAATAAAGGACTATCAAATGGTACAGGTACAAGTTTACCCTTAGTTTACAGAGGAGGAATTTGATGCCAGATATCCCATGTTCTTGCCTAAGACTTCAGAACAGGTTAGGGTCATGCCAGAGCTCCGGTTCCTGAGTGTGGCTCCAGTCTGGGTTCTTGACTGCTGTACCTTACTACTACGTGGGTAGTAGTGCCACCTAATTAAATACCTTGATTCCTCCCCCACATTGAGAGCATCCCCACTGACTTCTTTGTTCTTTCTTGCTCCTAAATGAAAAACCTATGCAAGAGAAAAGCAACATTGCATTTTTCCTTTCCCCTGTAGCCAACTAAATAGACTGCCTGTGGGGAGAGAAACTTATTCAACTTTATTCTTCTAAAAGGCCTCTTAAAATATACCCTTCTTGCCCTGGTGCTGGTGCAGTCTCCTACCCCAAGTGTGAATAGTTGAAGATTTTTGTGATAATAAGCTACTGCATATGTTGTAATAAGAAATAGTTAAGAGCCAAATAAATTGTTATCCTAAAGTAAGTTGTAAAACTTTCAGCTCTCTGAGTCCAGAATGCCGGTTTGCATGTATTTTATTACTAAGGAAGAACTTAATCATTTTATATTCCTTAGAAAAGATACAATGGAAAATTTCATTTCAGAAGGTGTTCGACATGGTCGAAGTTTTGTTCACTGATCTTTTATTGAATGGGTAAAGCCAGTGTTTACACTGAATGTGATGAATGTTTTACTTTCTTTGATCAAATTTACATTCAGAGAGGTGTTAGAAAAATCCTCCATAAAAATTTCAGTGTATTGCTCAAGTCTATTTTGGTAGTTTCTTATTTATATTGCATGTGAGTCTGCTGTTTAATCTTTGTCATATAAATTATAAATGTCTTTCCTATGTATTGCTTGTTTTAACCAATCCTAAAAATGTATCTGGCTGAATAATTGCGTGTCACAATATAATCTACAAAGCTGCAACGTTTTTCAACTTGAAATGCAAGCCTCAGTCCCTCCTGCCTCCCGGTGGGTAACGGGGGAATACAAGCCAGCCAGTGTCGTGTGTACCGTATGCTGAGGAGCGGCCGCTTGTGTTTACACAGCTGCTGCGCACATGGGATGGTCAGTGCAGCAGCAGCAGCTGGCAGCAGGTGCTAGCAGCGCTGTCAGACGCCGAGTGAAGCTGTGCAAGCGAGGCTTCTCTGTGTGAGAAGTGAGTTTGTCTTGGGTCACAATAAAGTAGGAAAACAAAGCCTTCATAAGAGCAAAACAAGGAACCAGATCCCAGTGACCTCTCTCTAGTGTCCTGGAACACCAAGAAGGTTGTTTGCCATCCACTGTGTTTTATCATTTGGCTTATTTTGAGTGTTTCTTGATGAACTGTGACTTCACTGAGAGCAGAGTAAAATGTTTGCCAAGGCGCTACATTTTAAGTTCTTCTTTTTTTTTTTTATTGTTTAAATTTAACATGGGTTATGTTACATATTTTCATCAGATCAGTTTAGATTAATACATATAGGTATATAAGATTGATCAAACAATTAAACATTAACCATTCTAAATCAACATTATTATTATTTTTTTCTTTTCCCCTTTCTTTTCTTTGAAAGTTGACATATTGCATATTGTCCTCACAATCGTTCTTCTTTATATGTTTGTGTATTTGAGAATTAAGAATTGGGGAAACAAATTTTATACACTCTAGTCACTTGTGGGATATTTTGAATTACTCCAAAGAAGTTGTGTTTGAGATGATATATTTAGACTATTACTCAGTTTCTTTTCCTTGTTCAGTTGTTTAGTAATGTCTCCAAAAAATTGACCAATAATTTTTATAGTAACTACTAGAGGTCCTACTAATATTATTTGGCAAAAAATGCGACGGTAGAGGGTTTCTAATTGAGCTCAAATGGTAATCTTAGGATTTAGAATTCTCTTTAAGCTTTGACTAAATTTTATGTGTGTAATGTCTGAGACCTGAAGAACAATATGAAAGTTTATATATTAGTTCTAATAATATCAAATACTCTGTAACACTTTACAGTTTAAAAAGTATGTTTATTACATTATTTTTTTATAAGTAGCTTTCTGAAATAGGCAGGATATGTATCCTCATTTTAGAGAGCAGGGGCTAGGGCTGAGGACCAAACCCAGGGCTGCCAGCCTGATAGGAAACCGCTGTACCACGGAGCTGAATCCTCAGCTACAAGGGCTGAGGAATCTCGACAGCACATCTGTGAGTGTTAGAGGCCATATTAAAATCGGGAACTTTGCTTAGCCCAGCGCTCTTTCCATTGGAGTCCCAGCCCTTACACATTTGGGGATGCTTCTGGCCAGGAGGGAAGGGTATGATTTTGAAAGAGCAGAGGCAGAGCTGTTTGAATGGTTGCCCTTTGTTCAGTCCTTAGCCACAAAGCTTGTTCTCCTGCATGCTCTGGGGCTGAACCTAGGAGGATGGATGTTCTTAGCGAACTGCTGTGTGTCCCCAGGAGTTAGCAGCAACTGTGTATGCTTTGGCTTTATCCTTTCATAACTGTTACATTTTGTGTCTGTAATGGTGAGCAAGCTACATTAAACTGTATCTATCTAGCTGGTCTTCATTAACATAAATATTGTGCTTGCTTTTTCTCTGCTTTCCTCAGCAGGATATTAGAATAATATTATGGTATCTGTTTCCAGATGAGCTGTGGTAGAATCTGTGTCTGATGCCATGTTATTGTCTTGCTAATGCAGGACTAGTTCAGTCAGTGAGGACGCCCTCATCTTCTCTTTGGAATTCACGAATTGGAAGAGACTTCCACCAACTGCGGAGAAGCTGCTATCTGCTCGTGCCTTGTGCTCCTCCTGGGCCCTACAGCAGTGGGTTGGTAAGAAGGCACAATCTTTAAATTGTCCTCATTACTCCTCTGTCTTGTTTCTCCAGCTGTGGTATAATGCTAAATGCGAAGCTTTGGAGAACACAGAGTATTGGGCATAGTTTACATTTTCTTAGTGGAGAAAGGATCGGATTTTATAGAGAAGGCGGTACTTTCCTAACCCTAACCCTAACCCTAACCCTATTAGGCAATACTTTCCTCAAGAAAGTTGCATCTGATTTTATGTTTAGTCTAAAGCTCATATTACTGCTGTTTGGATTCAGTGACACACTTTCTTTTTTTTTTTTTTTTTTTGCGGTACCAGGGATTGAACTCAGGCCCTTGCGCTTGCCAGGCAAGCACTCACTCTACTGAGATATTTTCCTGGCCCCCACACACTTGTATTTTTAAAATAAGGGTTATGTTAAAAAAAAAAAAAAAGTGGGCTCTAAAGTTTCCTTGTTAAATATTTAGTTTGTGATCAGAAAAATGCTAAGCTTAATTTTGCTTTCTACAATATGCGTGGGTGTATGTTCTCTGTGCCACTTAATGATCTCTGAGGGAATTTTGCTGCCTTTTACTTCTGCCTGTCCTTACCAATTTAGTGCCAGTGTGGTGGTCTGCTGTAACTGGAGATGAGTCGGGTGGAAACTCTGTGGATTGGCAGGTGTTTAAGGGACTATTCTAAAACAAACTTGGAACTTCACTTATTCAACTAATTGTTAGGTTAGCTAACAAAATTTAACAACATACAGTCTGAGATTTTGTGCAAGAAAGCCTATTTAAATATATGAAAACATTCCTGTTTTCTATTCAGATTGATTTAGTTTTACTGTATTTTGTTAGCCAAATTGTATGTTTTAAGAAAATTGTTTCTTCACTATTCTAGGTAAAATTCAACTTTTCATAACATTTTGAGTAAGTTTTTCACAGGTGAACATACGTATATGTAGCATTATATCTTTTCATTTCTTGGTGAATTACATGTTAAGTGGATTCTGTCATTCCACCACAGACTTTGAGGGAAATAGGCTTGTAATTGAGGTGTAGTCGCTTGGAACCTGAGTGTTTCAGTACAGGATTTTTTAAATGATAATTTGTAAAACTCCTATGCATAAAATTCTTAAGTTTGAGAATTACATCTGTTTTTCTTTTCTTTTTTTTTTTTTTAGAATTATTTTATTTTATTTTTTTTTCTTGATTCAGAACTTTTGTTTGTTTATTTATTTATTGTTATGGCCTGCTCATCCTGCCCTGAGGGCAGGGCTGGCGCAGCATGTGGTGCCGGGGATTGAACTGCTGTCCCTGCAGCCACCCAAGCTGTCCTAAGTAGGCGCTTTAGACCACTGAGCCATCCTGCCGGGCCCCCAGCATGTTTATTTAAGTGTGTGTGGGTTGATGTCAGGTGAAACCCCTTTGCCTAACAGCCAGCTTGCCTCTCAGGCCCCTAATCTGAGGGCTGGAGCACTTGTCTCAGAGCTCCATGCCTTCACTCCTGACAGTGGGTCCTGTGGAATCCAGTCTAGTTAGAAAGAGAAATGAGAAAGGAGGGGACCCGGTAGACTAGGAGGAGGTGAAATCTGGAGATCTGAGGTCTCAGTGATGTTGAAACAAGCAAATGCTGGAAGCTTGGGAAGTGGTGTGTGCTGGCATTAAAGACAGAGTGGCCCGGGTGGGCAGTGCTATTGAAGACCTAAGAATGCCAGAATTGTCTCTGAGGCCTTGGGGCCGGTGTGAGGTTCAGGTATGCAAGGTGAGAAGTGTTGCGTTGCACAGTCGTTAAGGAGAATTTCCTTGGGAAGGTTAGGTTTCTGGAAGGACAGGAGCACCAGGAGCACAATGTTCGAGGCACGCTGGGGTTGCAGAGGACGTTATAGAAAGGCTCTAGGCAGACATAAATGGTGGTTTATAAAATTGAGCATAGTTCTCCCTCATTGGTTCATGTTGTTGTGTTATAGATCCCTACACAGATCAGGGAGATGAAGGATAGCTTTTTTACTTTTGAGCGGTTCATTCTGTCATTTGCTAGACACAGTTTGTCTTGTCTTGTACTGTAAGCTTGTGGTTGTAAATGCCCCTGTCATTACCAGGCGTGGCTCAGGGCTTGTACCTGTGTATTCTTATGAGCTCAGAAGACTGGTGTGTCCTAAACTGTGGTACATGGAATTGAACATATCACATTCATGTTGTAGCTTAGTGATTATAGCTCATGTGTGATTGTTTGTGGTCCTATGATTAGCAGCTTTAATTTAGCCAATTGTCACAAATCGGTCATGTGGCTTTAAAAGATTTTTACAAAGAAGGGATGTTTTTTGTGGATAACACTGGAAGTGCGTTTGTAAGTACACTAGCAAAGCAGTTGTAGAGCTGCATCTTCCTGTTGGTTCCAGCAGTGTTAAATGATGAAGTTGTTGGCCAGTTGGGTTACCAGCAGTGGAGGCTGACGATGATGGAGAAAAAGGAGGAGGATGACGGAGGGCACACAGCTGCAGTCATGTGGGATGGGTAGGCCTGCTGTTCCACTGTGTAGCAGGAGGACTCTAGCTGGTCGTGTGTTGTGTCGCATTGCATACTGGTGATCTGCCAGGGTAGATCATTTCTTTGTAAAAATCTTGTACAGGTGAAAGCATCTGTGGGAATGGTTAGCACAATCTGCAGTGCACTGAGCATCCAATGACTTCAACCCTGACCAGCAGTCTCCAGGGACTGTCCCCAAGCTGTAGGTGCTCAGGGCTCAGTGTTCGCATTGGGGAGATGGTGGTTGTACAGCTTGACTGGATTAATCACTTCTCTGTGTGCATCTGTAGGAAAATAGGAATATTGACATGTGTTCTATATCTTAAATAAAAATAATAAAATCAGAGGTAAAATGAAAGTGACCACCACATAGAGCTTACAAGAAGTTTGAATTGTCAAAGTAAGTGTTCACAACACAGTCCCTCTCACTTTTGCCAACACTGAGCCCTGAGCACCTACAGCTTGGAGACAGTCCCTGGAGACTGCTGGTCAGAGTTGAAGTCATTGGATGCCCAGTGCACTGCAGATTGTGCTAACCATTCCCACAGATGCTTTCAACTCTACGTTTTCCAGTTCAGTAGCAAAAGACAAAACTTCTTATCATTGGGGAAATATTCTTTTTGCTGCAGTAAAACTGGGTGAAATATATGTGGGGACAAGATAAAATCCCATTCGTTGTTAGTAGATCCTGTATAGTGGAGCACAGACGTACTGACAGAAAGTTAAAGAACAAGAATAAAACCTTGCAGGTACCAACTTTGGTGTGTTAGGTTGGAAGGTGCTTTATAATATTTAAAGCATATAGAGCATTTGTGAAGGATCTGTTTAAATAAAAGAACAGACAGTTCCATTTTGAGTGTCCCTAAGGGAAAGAAATACCATGAAGAAACGTTTACAATAGTAACTACTTGGTTTGCAGGTGAGTTTTTTGGAATTGCTGTGTAGAAGTGGCCACTGCTGTGATGACGGGCAGTATAATGTGGGGTAGTGTAGGTGCTGCACGTCCGAAAGGAGGTGCGTAGGCAAGAATTGAGACCAGAGCTTGGGCGAAGGATAGTGTGCTCAATTTTTGTTTTCACGAAACTTCGTACTGAGATAAGAGTGGCTACTGTGATTGCTTATACCTGCTAAAATTTGTTTATCATCTTGGAATGTAATGTGTGAAAGAGTCCTTGGACATAAAACGCGTGCTGTGCTTTCACAAGAACGCTGTGCAATTTGCCTTGCTCCTCTTTTGCTTGGTGATAAATGGCTATCAGCACTGTGCAACCCAGCGTATATTTTGTAAAAACTGTTGATTTAAGGAAAAGATGACATTTAACTGAGTGACAAAGTAGCTGCTTTCTGAAAGATGCTTTTGCTCTGTGGAGATGACTTTGAAAATAGGCACAGGGAAATACTTCTGTTGTTACGTGGCTCTTTTTTTCTTCCCGAAACAATGTATGTCATCTGGAACAGTTCATATTGACACACTTGGAAAGTTTCCCTGCATTTTGAATCCACTTCATAAAAATGTGAAACTTTCTAATAAGGCAAAATAGAAACCTTCCAGATGAATTTTGGTAAAAATCTTGTTCGTAAATGGCAGTCCACAGTAGTAGAATGTGCTCTTGTAAGTTGTTTTTTTCAGCTACATCAGCCTTCCTAAAGTGGGCCTTGAACCACAATTTGGAATTGTCCGTTCAGTAAAAATTAGAGTAAGAATACTCAGTCATTCAGCTTGTTAGAGTACTGATATTAAAGGAGATGTATTTATTGCATGAGTGCATGTAATGCTCAGGATTGAGCCCACAGCTTTGTTCGTGTCAGACAAGAACTCTACCATTGAGCCACCTATCCAGGCTTCGTTCTTGCTAAGTTGCTTAGGCAAGTGTAGTTCTCTTGCGTTAGCTTCCCAAGTAGCTGGCATTATAGGTGTGTGGATGGGTGGTTCTATGCCTTTTTTTTTTTTTTTGAGCAGTTTAAACATGTGCCGCTGCACGTGTGCTCTAACCAGACTCTACCAACAGTCTGAAGGAGGGAAGTATCCTTATGCTGACTTCACAGAGGGGGCTGAAGGCCAGAGTCCTGAAGGGACTGGTGCAGGGTGAACCTCTGGGCTGCAGCACAAGGTGTGCCACCAGGTGCTACCTTTTCATTTGGTCCTCTTGCTGCCTTTTTTGTATTTTGAGTCCTCAGGATCTTGCTTTCTTCTTCTTCCCTCCCTTTCTCCCCCTTAAGCCCCTTCTTTTCCTGCTTCTCCTACTTTCTCTTCAGACTTCAGTTATAATATGGGAAGCAAAGGCAATAGGCTGTGTAAGCAAATTACGGACTGGGAAGAAAAAGATGACATCAGCCTGCAAGATTGTATATCAGTGGTAAAAATATAAGTGGGAGTGAAAGCCCAGAAGTCAGATGGTTGCTGCTGGCACGGAAAGCAGGACAAAGAAGCCAAAGAGCTGTAGTCCAGGCAGATACTGTGTTCTGGCATGGGGTGTCGGGGACTACTGGAAAATATGGTGGATGGGGGTGAAGTATGCACAGTTCTCTGGCGTTGTGTTGTCCTAGACACGGTGAACTAAGAGTTTGACTTGATGATTGTATCTGCGTTTGATTTTAATAAAATTTTGTATAGTGTAGCCTACTTTGATTGCTCTGTCAATATTTAAAACAAAATGAACAAATCTGTACAGGCATAGAAGGGTAAAGGTTGCTGTCTGCTACTATAGCCGTAGAGAGAATGGGAACAATACACTAAACAATATAATTGGGTCAGGATAGTCATTAAAATGTGGCACGGTTTTAGACCTCATTGTCTAGGGTATACTCAGTGTCCATAATCTAAGAATACAGAGATTTATTTAACAAATTAAATATAGCTTTTACCTATACCTGCTATAGCCTTTTTATTTTATAAGTTTAAGACGTGGCTTGCTTTTGTCTTAGCTCAGTGGTAACAAATACGGAAATAATGTGCGTCAGTAAAACTTTCATAGGAACTTTGTGTGCTTGGGATATAGTAGGTAGGCTTACAGAACTTCCTGCATATTCCCTGTCATTTTAGTCCCAAATAAATGGTACTGATAGGCATAGACTGTCTGTAGTAAGAATGGACAGCTGAGGCAATTCCATTATGGCACTGGAAGGGAAACCAAGTTCCTGCTGTCCTGCTGAGTGGGTGTCTGGCTGCAGCAGTAACAGCAGCCACCTGAGCAAGATAAAAACAGATGGAAGACAGAATGCAAGAAGCTAGACTAAGACACATGTTGATGCCCGGCTTCCGCACCACTCGCAGGCCAGCTTTGAAGACCACCACTTGTGAAACACCCAAGCACCGCCAGAGTAAAATCCCAGGGGTGGGACCGCAGTGCCTCAGGGTCCCGAGGTATTCCTGCTACAGATCTAGGCAGAAGCAAGGTGGTGTGCAGGAGAGTCTGCCTCCTGTGCTGGGCTTTGTGGAGTTCACAAGCCAGGAAGAATTACCGCAGTCACTTTGGCCACCTGGTAGTCCCAGTTCAGCTTGTATCATTGGCGTAAGGCAGTGAGACAGCCTTGGCCTAGGGAGACTTGGAAGACTGAGGCGAAGTGGCCAACACTGGGGTAGTAAGAGTGGCTGCTTGGCCTTCCAGTTCCTCCTCCCACCGTGCCATGCTGGATGTACCGGAGGCTGCAAGTTAGAGTGAAGTCTAGAGAGCAAGGCAGCTGGCTTGCAGGAGCACCAGGTAGAGAAAATGCAGAATTCAGTGTCTGTGGAAGCCCAACTCCTTCCTGATCCTTGGGTATTGCTGAGATGCAGGCTGGCAGAAGATTGGGGAATGTGCTGTGGAACAGTTACATGCTGTGGTAGTGCGGAGCCTGGGGACTGGGCAGCAGATCTTGGGAGAGAGCACAGAACCTCTGTAGGGACTGGGCACCGGGACTCCACGACCAAGACAGAGAGCGAGTGGCTGTGACCCACTGCTCGCACGGTCTTGGACGACTTGAGGGTCCTGAAAGCCGCACAGACAAGCTGCTTGGTTGGGGATGCTCACTGCAGTCAGCAGCAGGACGTGGATGTGTATATGTGTATAGTTTATTGAATGTAATTAGGTTTGCTCTTTTATATGTCAAGTATGTATCTATTTGTATTAGTTTTAGGTATGTAAGTGCAGACATTTTTGTATTAGTTTCTTGTTTTTTTTTTTTTTTTTGTTTTCATTTATGTATTTGGTACAGGATTTTACTACACAGCTCGGACTCTTAATGATACTTCTGTTTGCAGCCTCCCTGGGATTACAAGGGTATGCCACCATGCCTGGACTCATTCGCTGGCTAAGTATGTCCGGGGTGGGGCTAACATAGCACGAGGGACAAGGGATTGAACCAGTAACATACCATTGTGAATTTATTTATTTATTTATTTATTTAATGATTTAATATTTTTATTGTTTAAATTTAACAATAGTTATATTACATATTTTCATCATCAGATCAGTTCATATTAATAGATATAGGTATACAAGATTGATCAAACAAGTAAACATTAACACTTTCAATAAATATTACTTTTTTTTTTCTTTTCCCCTTTCTTTTTTTAAAAGTTGACACATTGCATATTGTCCTCACAATAGTTCTACAGAGCACAGTGTGTGGGCATGACCCACCTCCCTGTTGATGTTGCTAAGAAGAAAAAAGAAAATTCTTCTCTTTGGACTAAGAGGAAGCAAATGCATACACAGTCAAATGTTCTGCAATTGCATTGGGCCACCAGTGAAGCTACCATTGTGAATTGTAAAAATATTATCATCCAAACATTTTTTCATTTTAAGTTCTTTTACTTTTTCTTTTTTGCCTTGTTTTCCTCCTCCTAATTCCCAGCCTCTTCATCTTTACTCTTCTTCCTCTTCTTAGGCTATTGAAAGAGTCAAAAGCTATTTAAATAATTTTGGTATTATGTATTGGTATGTGGTTGGCTCTTTGGCTGTTGGTATTACTGGTAACTTCTCTCTCCAATTGTGACAGTGCTAGGGACACATACCCGTACTCCAGAATGTGGAGTAGATGTCAGAACATAGTCATTCCCAAACAAGGCGCATCACAGAGAGCAGTCCACTAACTCAAGACATCCCTACAATAGTGCAAAGCTTTTTATCTTGTCAGAGCCACAATCTTCTATACAAAAACAGAATAATTATGGGAAAACAAGATGGCTAAAATTCCTAACTCCCTCAAAACAGATCTCATCAACCATAAAGTGGGTGAAGTGCCAGAGAAATAAAAAAAAGATGATGAAAATGATTGAAGAGATCAAGAAGAGAAAAACAAGAAGGCAAGTGAAGGAATTGCTAGGATGACATCCAATTTAAGCAAGCTGCTGAATGAATATTCATTCAGATAATCAACAAGTTTACAGAAGTAGATAGGCAACTAAATGACTTGGAGAAGACAGTGCAGGATGTAAAAAACACTTCAGTAAAGACTTAGGAAATAGAAAAAGAAATCAAGCAGAACTTCTAGAAATTAAAAACTCAGTTGATTGTTGTCAGTAGGCATGATCAATTAGATGACAGAATGAATACCACTACCTGAGGGCAATGTTGATGTAGATGATTTACTCAAGTAATGATCAGAAATCAGCAGGACAATCTAAAGATGACTCGAGCTCCTAGATGGTTCTAGAAGAACAGACTTTAAGATTATCGGAATTGAACAAAGATTAAAGTTAGAATCTAGTGGTATTAAAAAACACCCCCCCAAAACCCAAAAACAAACAAACAAAAAACCCAAAATTACAGAAATTCTGGGCACTAAGTTGCACGTCCAGGTAAATGAGGCATTGAGAACCCCAAATAGACACAACTAAGAAAGAATCACTGTATATCACATCATAGTCAAACTCCTGGAAGTTGAGAACAAGGATTACTAAAAGCTATTAGAGAAAAACATCAAATGATTTATTAAGGCAAACCATTTAGAATAATAGCAGATTTCTCACTGTAAGCCTTAAATGCCAGGACAGCTTGGAGCAAAGCAGTAAGCCCCGAAAGAAAATAATTGTTAATCCAGATTACTGTGCTGTAACTTGAAAAATTATCCTCCAGAATAGGTGGAGAGAAATAAAGGCCTTCCTTGACAAAGACAAACTACTAGTACCAACATTGATTGATGACTACCAAACCAGCCTGTAGAAAATAAACAGGGGAATCCTGAACAGGAACAGTGAGGTCAACATTACCTAAGAGCCCAAAGCAAAGAATAAATCTCACAAAAGGGAAGTAAAAAGGAGTCAGCATTGGAGCAATATTACCATGGTAGGTATCAGCAAATACTTTAATGGCTGTCAGTGTAGTCTTGAGTCTCAAATCAAAAGACAGATTGCAGATGATATGAAAACATAAAACTAAGTTGTATGTTGCCCAGAAGAAACACATGTCATCTATAAAGAAATCCTGCAGCTAGAGCGTAAATCCAAACAGGAGTAGCTGTTCTAATTTCTGGCAAAATTAACTTTACGAAAAACTCACCAGAAAATACAAAGATCAAGGCATATTAAAGGGGACAGTTCACTAGGAAAAGATACAGCTGTCAATGTGCGTGCACTGAACATCAGTGCACTCAGTTTCATAAAATAGGAACTGCCTGTTTAAAAAAGCACAGATGAGCTGGGCATGATGGTACACACCTGTAATCCTAGCCTTTGGGATGCTAAGGCAGGATACTGCTGCAAGTTTGAGGCCAGGCCGGATCGTACAGTAGTAAGGTCGAAGGCCAATCTGAACTACATCATGAAACTGTCTTAAAAATTAACACAAAGGATAGATACAAATACAACCAGATAGGGAGTTCTAATACTCCAGTTTTATGAATAGAATGATCAACAGCTGTACATGGTAGCACATGCCTGTAATCCCAGCCCTGGAAGGCTGAGGTAGGAGTATCATCATGAGTTTGAGGCCAGCTTTGGCTATGTAGTGAGTTCTAAGCCACTCTGCATTATGTAGGGAAGCCCTGTATTTAAAAAAAATAGACAAACTCCCCCTCCCATCGTTATGCCATGTTATGTGTGTCTCTAGATTGTGTCATCCAACAGTAGCAGAAAAATTGCTTATGGAACTGTCTCCATAATACACCAGTTTTAGGTCATAACGCTGTGTCAGTGAACACAAAAGAATTGAATTAATCTCTTCTGGTCTGTTAGATCATAATAGAGTGAAGCTAGAAAGCAGTAGCAAAACAAAGTCCACAGACATAAGAACAAAACCCTACAGAAATGACAAAAATACATATTGGAATAGTACATTCTGAACAAAGGTTTCTCAAAGAAATTTGAGACAATTTTTAAAAAATTCCTAGAATCAAATGGCACTGAAAATACAACGTACCATAATCTGTGCAACACAATGACATAAGAAGGGAGTTCTTTGATACAGTTGCATATATCAGAAATGAGAACAACCCAAAATAAATAACTACATGGTAACATTTTAAGGTCCTAGGAAATGAAAGCAATCTAAATCCAAAAACGAGGGAAGGAATTATAATGATCACACCAGAAATCAATGAAACTGAAAAAATACAGAATTAATGAATCAAAGAGTCCATTCTTTGAGTTCACACTAATGTAATTATAAATGAAGAAGACAGAATTATAATAGACACAACTAAAATCAGAGGCTTGTAAGAAGCTTTTGGAACTTACATTTCAGTAAATTAGAAATTCTGGAAGAAACATACATTCCTAAATACACATGATTTAACCAAATTAAGCCAAAGAGATATAAAAACTCTAATGGACCAGTGACAATCAATGAATTTGATACAGTAATAACTGTACCAACAGAAGTCTAGACTTGATGGATTCACCACAGAACTTTACTAGAACTTCAGAAACCTAATGTGAATACTCTTCTGACTTGTATGTGAAATTGAAAGAGAAGGAGCACTGCTGTACCTATTCTATTAAACTAGCAGTATTTTGATGCCAAAACTGGTCAAGAACTTAGCAAAAAAAAAAAAACTATGGGGCATTCTTCTTAACAGATGTAAAATTTAAGTAAGAAACTTGTGAACAGAATTCAGCAAAACATTAAAAAGATCCTATGTCGTGAGTCGCTTCACCCAAGGGATGCAAGGATGTTCAGCATACAGAAATCAGTAAAGATGATACACAAGGTAAGTAAAGTAAAGGCTACTACAGTCGCCTGAAAGGGTAGATATAGTCAACTCCAGAAAGGAAAAGCTCTTGACAAAACCCGATATCTAGCCATGTTAAACACTTGGATTAAAAATAGGGACAGAAGGAGCTTACCTCAAGCCCATAGAAGTCATTTATGGCCAACATACAGCTAGAACCGTACAAGTGCGGGAAAACTGAAAGCATTCCCTCTAAAGTCAAGGAGACAGTGTGCCCCCTCACCGTTCCTCTGCAGTGTTGTGCTTGGAACATTGTAACGATCGGGCAAGAGGAAGAAATGAAGTACACAGAGGAAGAGTGGAATCATCCTTTTGGCAGATGTCGTGGTTCTTTACATGGAAGACCCCTGGGAAAGGCAGCAGCCAAACAGCCCTACTCACAGTGGTTCAGAAAAGTTAACATGCAACTGTCACCCTTTCCAAGGAGGACTGCTGCCATCAAAATGGCGTTACCTTGAAGCAAGAGGTTGAAGAAGGTTTAGGAAGTGGAGTGGCCTGTTTCTGGATAGGCAGAATCAGTACTATTTAAATGACCACACTGCCAAAGTTATATACAGATTTAATGCAATCACTTCTAAAACACCAAAGACATTCTTCATAGAAGAAAAAAATCCTAAATTTTCTGTGGAATCAGTAGAGACTCAAAATAGTCCAATCAGTCCTGAGTAAAAATAGTGAAATTGAAAGTGTTATAATCCTAGATTTTGAATTATACTATAAAGCTGTAGTAACAAAAACAGCATGTTGAGCTGGCCAGCTAGCCCAGTGGACTAAAGCTCCTGCTTAGGCAGGTGCAGAGACCCAGGTTTGCTCCCTGGTGAGCCATGCTGAGACCATGAGAGTGGGCATTACGTGCCTGTAATCCCACTGGGAGCTGAAAACAGGAGGATTACTATGAGTCCTATCTGTGTGATGAGATCCTGAAGATCGTATACTAAATACATTAAAAAAAAAATCATGGTATTGGCAGAAAAATAGACTGTAGACTAGTAGACTAGAAGAGACAGGAAGCAACCCCAAGGACCATGAGTCGTCTGACCGTTGACAGAGGCTAAGCTGGAGAAAAGATTGCTTTTTTTTTTTTTTTTTTTTTTTGGTTTTTTTGAGACAGTCTCGCTATGCAATTTAGGCTGGCCTTGAGCTTTTTTAGCCTAAAGTGGTCTCAAACTCGCAGTGATCCTCCTGCCTCAGCCTCCCAAGTGCTGGGATTACAGGTGTGCGTCACCACAGCTGGCAAAATATAACTTCTTCAACCAACTTTACTGGGAAAACTGGTGTCTTAGTCACTCTTCTCTCATTGATAGAACAAACCCCCGACACTCAAAATTAGGGAAGGAAAGGTTTACTTAGCCCTCAGTTACTGGAGGTTCAGTCCATATTCAGCTGGCCTCAAAGCAGACAGGCACATGACGGCAACCTTCCATGGTAGTGGGCAGAGAGCAGGAGCACAGGAAGAAGTAGCAGCAGCTAACGCCTCTTCCTCCCTTACACTGAAATACAAATCACCTGCCCCAGGGGAGGCGCAGCGCCCATTTCCTCAACGATCAACTACAAATTCCAGAAGCAGCCCCATGACAGCGCTAGGCTTTGGGGGGACACCTAGGCATAAACCATAACACCTGGTTACTTGCATTGAGGAGAATGAAACTGGACACAGCTATACTAAGATCAGGGTAGATGAGGGACTGCTACAGCAACAGAAACACTGTGACTGCTAGAAGTTAACATTGCAAGGAACAAGTTTTTGTTTTTTTTGCAGTACTGGGGACCCTGTGCTTGCCAGGCAGGCACTTATTCTACCGAGCTATCTCCTCAGCCCTGCTAGAAACTCTTACATTCACTGGTAGCACCAAGGACTTCATGAATAGAACTCCAGTAGTACAAGAAAGGAGACTGAAAATGATCAAATATATCCCCCAAACAAAAATAAATATCACAAACATGCTATTAGAAAATGTTGAAAATAGATGAAAACCCCATCGTTTTGTTCAGTTGAACACAGCTACTTTTCATTTTTCTTAAGCCCATTAGTTGCTTATGTTCCCAGGAGGAATACCAGAATGGTGCAGGAAAAGTTTGAATCAGTATCTTAAGTAGCTATGCCTTCATTTATAAATGCAGTGAAAAATCTTCTGAGACTTACAAGTTTCAGTGGGTTAGAAGACGTTAATTGGGGTTTCCCAGCATCAAGAACCCTAGGTCTGCGCTCAGATCATTTGGGTCTTGTTAACAACAGCTGTGTTGTTGTTTTGCAGCGACAAGAGACAGGTCATTTCGGCTGCCTGTAGTGAAGGTGTAGTGGGCCAGATGGGGTGCGTGTGCCATGTGCACCCGGTCACAAGCGGTTGAGCGCTGGCCTGTGAGCAGATGGCTTCCAGCGCTGAGGGGGCAGGGCGCCTGCGCAGGCCATCGGTAGGCTCCTCCCGACTGCAGGAAGATCCCGGCAGGAGAGGAGCTGTGCAGCAGTCCTTGTGTGCTGTCGAAGCAGAGGTGGGGAGAGCATGGAGCCCTGGGCCCGGGTGAGCATTGTTCCTTAGGGCAGCACAGCCGCCCTCCGCCTGCCTTCTCGGTGTGCAGTAGACGCACATGTGAGCACGAGCAAATGTGCCGATGGAAGAGATCAGCTGCCAAGTGGGCGTGGGCAGCGCTGTCCTTGGCCGTCAGGGTGTGTTGCATATGGTCTTGCCTGAGGAGATGAGGCTTACTTCTGGAACTTTATTTTTGATGTGCATATTATTATTAATTAAATAACTTCATTCCAATCTGCATAGGCCAGTGGATCCTGAGTATGAAAGGAGAATTACTGTTTCTATTAGGGGAAAGTTGAAAGTGTTTGCTGCTATTGTTGAAATTGAGAGCTGGCATTGAACTCCTGGCCTCAGGTGAGCCTCCCAGTGCAGCCTTGGGCCTAGCTGGGCTTCTAGGCACAAACCACAGCATGCAGTGTAGAGTTCCTACCTCAAGAAGGTTTGAGGGAGGTGAGTGCCGAGCAGATGTGGAAACTGAATGAGACTTGGGTGAGATTCCTGGAAGGTGAGAAAAGTATTGCGAGGCTGCGGACCCGCCTTGCTTCCTGCGTAGTATTGCGAGGCTACGGATTGCGAGGCTGTGGACTCGCCTTGCTTCCTGCGTAGTATTGCGAGGCTGCGGATTGCGAGGCTACGGACTCGCCTTGCTTCCTGTGTAGTATTGTGAGGCTGCGGATTGCGAGGCTACGGACTCGCCTTGCTTCCTGCGTAGTATTGCGAGGCTGCGGACTCGCCTTGCTTCCTGCGTAGTATTGCGAGGCTGTGGACTCGCCTTGTTTCCTGTGTATCTTTAAATCCACATTGTAAATTAAAGTAGCAAAACTGCAGACTGTGAATGATATATCATGCAGGAGAATATGTATATTTTAAATCAGATTCTATATACGTTTGGTTGGTCACCTACTTTCTGTTGGCCAGCCAGTTTTAGTCCTGTTAGAGCCATTCGTCCTTTCCAGTTCTAGGCCTGAAGGTACAAGGGCTTCTTTTTACTGGATAATTGAAGATAGGTTGTATACAGATGTCATGTCAGGAAAATGGCCTCTGTAATGAAAAAAAAAATCCATTCGTTCATCCATTTATCCATTCATCCATCCATCCATCCATTCATTCATCCATTTGTCCATCCATCCATCCATCCATCTGTTCATTCATCCATTTGTCCATCCATCCATCCATCCATCTGTTCATTATCCATTTGTCCATCCCATCCATCCATCCATCCATCCATCCGTTCATTCATCCATTTGTCCATCCATCCATCCATCCATCCGTTCATTCATCCATTTGTCCGTCCCATCCATCCATCCATCCATCTGTTCATTCATCCATTTGTCCATCCCATCCATCCATCCATCCATCCATCTGTTCATTCATCCATTTGTCCATCCATCCATCCATCCATCCATCCATCCATCCATCCTGTTAGTTTGGTACAGGCTCATGCTACGCAGCTTGCACTCCTAGCGATGCTACTGTCCTAGCCTCCCCGGAACTGAGATTACAACTGTGCACTACCAGGCCTGGTTTTGGTGGCTGACATGGCATGGGATACTAGGGATTGAACCTGGGTCCTTGCGCTTGCCAGGCGGGCACTTAGACTGCTGCGCTGTCTCCTCAGCCCTGGCCTTCATTATTTGAGCATGCTGTTCAGCCCTGCTGTCACCCGCTTTCCTGTAAGTCGCCTGTTCCTGGAACAGCCGTCTGAGGTAATCAGCGTGTAAAGTAAAGGTTTCTCTGGGTTCACAGCTGTGGAGGTTCCATCGTGTAGCTGGCTGGCCCAGCTGCTCCGGGGCAGTGGGGAAACAGCACACCATGGCAGCAGTGTGTGGTGAAGGGAAGCCGCGCAGCATGAGTGGGAAGCAGAAGAGGTCTAGCAGTGCCCACGGGGCGCCGACCCCGGGGCCACCGCCCACTTGCCAGCCCCACTCTTACTGCCTGCTCTGTCTTCACGCACACACACTGTATTGGTCATGGCAGCGTGTGTGTGCCTCCGAGGGTGAAGGAAGCTCGGAGGAGACCCGGGTGAGGAGTGCGCGCACGGGACCTGGAAGGCTCTCGTGCCTCTTTTTCCTCTGCCCGTGTTGAACCTTCACTTTGTGTCACGGATAAAGGAACACGTGGCAGTTGTCAGCCTTTCAGCTCACGTGGTAGTTGTCAGCCTTTCAGCTCACGTGGTGGCTCTGGAGGCCATCTGCTGTGAGTGGACTGAGAGGCTGCTGCTGTGGCTGGGTGTGCACCTACATTTAGGGCTCACCTGCTCCTTATGTGTCAGCATGTCTCTCGAGAGCTCTCGGAGGTGCATATCACGCTCGGTGGCTCTGGATGCTGACCTCAGAGGTGTGCCCCACCCGCGGGCGGGTGGGAGCTAGGCGGAAGACAAAATGGGTGGGATTTATCTAGCCACCGTGGGCCCCACAGTCCTTTTGAAAGTAAGTCACCATAGCCCTCATCTTGTACAACACAGGGGTGGGATGGAGGTGCGGAGGGCATTTACCGCACCTAACGACTTTGTCATGTGCTTTTTTGTCTTCAGCCTCTGTTCCATCCTTAGCCCACCTGTGTCGTTTGGAAATTCGGTCCAGCTTAAAGACAGATCACTTAAAATCTTACAGTTGTATCCGCCAGTTGCCGCTTCCTAGAAGCCTGCATAATTACTTGCTCTATGAAGAGGTTCTGAGGAAGAATGAGGTTCCAGAACTGGCGGTGCATAAGGGCGAAGTTGGTGGAGCTACTTAACACAGTTCCTGCCTTACGCTGAGAACCCTGAAGACTAAAGAGCCACAGTGTGCAAGTTATTTCTGGAACTCTGTCGGGGAGGTGTGGAGAATCGAACCCCGGATGTTGTGTGTGCAGGGCAGGGTCTGTGCCGCTGAGCTATAGCCCCAGCTCTGTTCATAATGTCTGTAGTCACAAAAATTATTTTTGTTTGTGGAAATTGTTAGGTGGAGGGGCAGTATTAAATGTGATATTTACAGCTGGGCTTCTCAGTTACAAATAAGTAAACTCCACCACTACCAGTATACTTTAGTTGTAATACTTGCTGACCTTGCCGCTGTCTGCTTTGTTCTGCTAATAAACTGATGTTGCGTCCAGTGCTACGCGTGGCATGTTTTCACCTAAAATGTATGTTTACCTGGTGCTAGCAACTACAGGTGGAATACGTGACCCTTTTCTGGAAAGCATACTGTTGGATTTATTATCATTGTTATTTTGGGGGTAAACATGTATCTCTTAAGTTTATAACAATAAATTTTCCTGTCATTTCATATTTTTATCTCTGAGGCATTTTCAGATGTAAACTCTAGGGAAAGTTTTTTTTTAAAGAAAATAATATTGCTGGCTTTGCTCATTTCCAGTTCTTCTATAGTTGTTGGCACAAATATACTCCATTTTTAATCTTCAAAGGCTACGAATGTCTCTAAACTCAAAAGCACGCTCAGTTCAAATTACAAGGTCAGATTTAGGATAAGCAAGCATTTTATCATTTTTACAATATTATTATTATTTTTTTTTTCTTTTTCAGTGCCAGGGATTGAACTCAGGGCCTTGCTCTTGTCAGGCAAGCATTTACTCCACTGAGCTATCCCCCTAGCCCCCATTTTCACAATATTAAAAAGGAGCCTGAGGGGACATTTATGTGTATGTTCCTGAGTTAGTGTCAAATACTGTTTGAGCTCATTCAGCCCCAGGACCAAAGGGCAGTTTTGTTTATGCAGCAGTAATGGCCAGTTTTCCTAAGGTGATAGTGTTCTTCTGTTACTGTCTAGATAGGTCATCAGGTCCTCGGGTACTGAGCCACATGTGCATAGGTTATAGCTGCTCAGTGCGGGCCTTGAGTCAGGAGGACGGCACATGCAGCTGCTTAGCTGCAGTGGACACTGGCCACGAGACTGTCCTGTCACAGCCGATGATTGAGGTGGGGCCAGAGGAGGCGAGTCCTGCGTTCTGTAGGAAGCAGAGCTGTCTCCTCAAAATGGCCTTGCTGTTTGCTGAGAGCAGTGGTGAAAGTGGGGCTAGGGAACGTGGCATCACTGAGGTAGCGGGTCTTGTTGGGGCAGGGGAAGTCGAAATGGGCCAGGTGTGTGGGGCTAGGGAGCGCGGCATCACTGAGGTAGTGGGTCTTGTGGGGGAAGTCGAAGTGGGCCAGGTGTGGAGGCCAGGAGGAGAGCCGGATAGCTACATTTAATAAAGAAGTTTCAAAATTGTTAGTACTCTTACTGTATTTTTAAAATACAACCTTTGTTGGGCTGGGGAGATAGCGTGGTGGTTTGAGTGCCTCTGGCAAGCACAAGGACCCAGGTTCAATGCCCAGTACTGCCTGCCATGCTGGCCCCCCACTGCACTGGCCACAAGGACCAGGCATGGTGGCACAGGCCTATAACCTAGTGCTGGGAGACTGAGACAGAAGGATCACTGTGAGTCCAAGCTGCACAGTGAAACTACCACATACCTAAATACGTGATTAAAAATTATATGTTTATTTTCCAAACACCAAGTCTCTGATTTTTGAGATATAGCGGGTGGTGGGGGAGGATCAAGTGTGCCTGGAAAGCTTAAGTCTCAAGTGATTTTTACATATTGTTCACACTTGTCTACAATTAAAGACTCAGTTATAAGTTACACATAGTCACTGAGCTCTTGTTTTTTGACTTTGGTACAGTACAGGTGGTCTCTGACTCATTTGTTTTTTTACTTTATGGTAGTGCACAAGTGACCCACGTTCAGCAGCAGGGATGCTTCGCATTTGAGTCTTGGTCTCTCGCTGGAGGACCGGTGCTGTAGTCCCAGCACGCTGGGAGGTGGAGGCCGTTTAGTGATTTAGGGATGCCCTGTCTCAGAGTCTGAAAATAGCTGGGGCTGTCGCTCAGCATGAGGACCCTGGGTGTAGCCCCAGCACCACCAAAATGAGCATGGGGTCTGGACGGTAGTGTGAGGTAGGCTTTGTACCGAGCGACCCATCCCCTGCAAGTCCGTGCGACCTGGTATGGTCGTTGGAAGGTGATCGAGAGGGAAGGGATTTGGACTTTCCGAAGAGCTCATGCTGGATCCCTGATGTCACACCTGGAATTCTCTGGCTTTATGACATTAGGTAGTCACGGCCCACATTTGATAGCTTACATGCTGTCATAGTTTTATAAAATCTTGTTTTATTCTTATACTTTAAAAAATGTTTTAGCAAAATAATGAAGTTTAATATTCTTAAGTGCCAGCATTAAGATTGTGTTTAGCTTGCTCCTTCGTTATTTTTGTCTCGGAGGCTGAATTTTTTTTTTTTTTTTTTAAATGCAGGACCAGGGTTCAAACTCATGACCTTTTGCTTGCCAGGCAGGCACTTGTGCCACAGAGCTGTCTCCCCAGCCCTCAGAGGCTGAATGTTTTTAAGTCTGTAGTATCATTAAGTGACAGGTGATCATAGACACAGTACAGCTGGTAGTAAAGTATTCTGTTCCGTAACATCTTTAATTTTAGTGAAATGGAACTCATTGTTTAGTTGCTGTGACAGGATGATAGAAAACAGCCTGTGCTGTGGCTTTATCTGGATGTCCCCCTAGAGCCTCCTGTCATGGGTGGGGCCTTTCAGAGGTGACTATGGGGTGAGAACCTGGGACCAAGGGTGTGATAGCTAGGTGGGTTCTGCGTGTAAGAGCCTCATCTTGGCTGTGGTAGCTTGGAAGGAATGTGAACGGAAGGGGGTGGGGAAGGCCGGCCAGTGCTGCTGCCTGCTGCTTTGCTGCCTCCTGCCTGCATTGCCGTGGACTTTCCCCTCTGGTGCCTCTCTGCCATGCCACCCCAGCTTGGAGACAGGTGACTGTGGACTGAAACCTTCAAACTGGGAGCCAAATAAGCCTTTCCTTACGTATTTACTTACTTTAGTGCCTGGGACCAAGCTCAGGACCTTGGGTTTGCGATGCTGAGTTATAGCCCAGTCACTGTTCCTCCTTTAACTCTGCGTGTGGGGTGTTGATCTTGGAAATGAGAAAAGAAAGTAACCCTGTATTGGCAACAACACATCAGTAACTCATACTGAGAGGGAGCCAGTGTGAGTTATATTTTTAAGGAATGTAAATACAGTAGTTTGAAATAACTTGGTTACAGATTTATGTGTATGTCTTCTAGAGTTGCTGTAGAGAGTAAATTAAATTTTAAATAGCACATCTATTAACCTGTCACTGTGCTAATAAATATTTTAAAATTTCTCATGAATAACAATAGTTTGTTTCATTTAAAAAGAAATAAGATGATACTCAAAACACACACACAAACCCCCAAAAACAAAAAAAGTTTTAGAACTCATAAAAGAAGGGAGCTGGGCGTAGTGATGCTCATCTGTTATCCCAGCACCTGGGAGGCTGAGGCAGGAAACGGGCAAGTTCTTTAGTGTTAACCTGTATGCTGGAATATTTTATCCAGCTCAGATGTATAGATTTCAAATCTACCTAAGTTTGAGGAAGTTTTATTTCTTTTTTTAAATATGTGGTTAAAATCAAATCATCTGCCCAATTTTATGCCCTGGTGAGAATTATCTAAACAATGTTAGTGAAACCTACCATCAAGGTAAGGCCTTGAGGTATTCAAGATTCTGAGTTGGTAACTGTGAAGAATAAGGAAGCATGATTCAGTCCCTAGCAGCACGCACACGCACACACTCACGCATGCCATCTCTGGGTTGATTCTTTTGCCAAGATACTTGTGCAAAGTAAGTGCCCCTTTCCTCCTGACTAAAGGAAGGTAGATAGCAGAGGTGAGGCCTCTGTGATGGCTTGGCCCAGGGTAGCCATGGACCTGCACATCCTTTGCCTCACTGTACTGTTACTGTGGATGGAATTTGGTCCTACTACATGTGCAATGTCATTGTGGCAGTAAAGATGCATGTCTGCATGCTTTTTCTGTCTTCTGGCTTTCTTTGTGGCTGAACAGAGAAGCAGAACAGACAGCGATTACCACTGGCAAACAGTTGTGAACAGCTTCTGTTTATGTCTCTCACCTTGGAAGGTTAGGTGACCTTGACAGTAAAATTATCCTGAGTCATTACCTGGTGCTAATTTATACATTCCTCTCGAATTTTCTTAATTAAGTGCATTAGTAATGTGGAGTCTAGATTTTGGTTTTGACACTTAAAAATTAAAGTTAGATAATAAAGTTCAAGATCTTATAGTCTTTATTTTGCCTTGCTCATAATTATTAAGCACACTTATGCTATGTTGTATGTTGCTGTAAGTATGTGCTTGCTTATCTTAAAGTATATCTATTATGGGATGTTTCAAGCTAGTACACAGGGAATTATGTAATAAGCCTTTCTCAGAAATCCCTTTTGTGGGACTTTTGAAGCAAAGTCCATAAATACCAGTTATAAATATTTTAGTGTATATCTGGGGAAGTTAAAGATTCTTCTTTTAAAACCTGACTATATTACTGCCATTCCACTTTGCTAAAAAAAAGTCAGTAGTAAGTTATTAAATACCATCAAGTAGCCATTCTATGTTTACATGTTTTTATTGTTGTCTAACTTTAATGTGTATGTGTATATATACATATATATATATATATGTATATATATATATGTATATATATATATATATATATATATATATATTATCCTTTGACTTTTTTGGTTGAAGGTATTTTTTTGTTTTTGCTTTTCAGAATTTATCACCATTTGTTTTTACTTTATTTTTTGCATTTTAGGGAAGGGCCCATAGGGTGTTCAGGGTCTCAACTCCATGGAGCTCAGAGTGATCTGCCTGTTTACAGCCTCGCAGGGGCAGGGATTTCGGGCATGTGCCACCACACCCAGTCTCATTGCTGTCTCAGCTCACCTCCGGCCATCACCCAGCACTGGCCGGCCTTCCCCCCTCCGTCCGTTCACATTCCTTCCAAGCTACCACAGCCAAGATGAGGCTCTTACACGCAGAACCCACCTAGCTATCACACCCTTGGTCTCAGGTTCACACCCCATAGCCACCTCTGAAAGGCCCCACCCATGACAGGAGGCTCTGGGGGGACATCCAGATAAAGCCATAGCACAGGCTGTTTTCTATCATCCTGTCACAGCAACTAAACAATGAGTTCCATTTCACTAAAATTAAAGATCTTACAGAACAGGGGCGGGGTGCAGTGCCTGCTTGCAGGCTTTAATCCACTGAGCTATTTGGTTGGCCCTACACCATTTGAGTTTGATGGTTGTATCTATATTCTATTATTTTGCCTATTCCATGATTATTACATTAATTACATATTCTCGTGAAATAAGTTGCTTCAAAACAGATTATTGCCCTGTATTCAGTCTCCAGCAGCTTTTCAGCTCGTTCAAAAACGAGCAGCACATTTCACCCTGAACCTGTCAGATTAAAACAGTAGTTAACATCGCCTTGCTGTTTCTGTTCCCTGCAACTCAGGGTGGCTTAGCTGAGGGTCTCTCCCGAGGTGCATTACTGCAGCCGGGTTTGCAGGGATGCAGGGGCCGCCCAGGTGGCTGCTGGGTGAGGACTCGGCCCTGCCCCGTGGCCCTCTTCCTGTAGCTGCTGCAGTCCTGCATAGTGCATCAGCTGGCTTCTCCCAGTGCCAGGATCACAGGGGCAGAGCACGGGGTCTTCAAGGCTCTTGGAAGTCACAGGGTTTCCAGTCCCCTCTGTTGTGCGTGAATCACACGGTCTAACTGGTGCTCAGGGAGAGGAGCTGGTGGGCGCCCCACTTGGCAGGGAAGAGAAGCCGAGAATCTGTGGGCAGTTTTTAAATACTGCACTTTTATTTCCTGTAAACTGGTAGGCAGCTCTAGGCAAGAAGCATATTTTCAGGGCTCCGTGCCGAGTGAAAATCTTTGTTCAAATTTTAGGATAGGGACAGCAGAAGTTTAAATGAACAAAAGACCCCCTTGGCCCTTTGCGTTCAGAGCGTGTGCAACTGCACAGAGGGCACCCAGCCAGCCAGCCCTGGGTGTAGAGGTGGGCAGGCTTCAGTTGGATGCCCTCGGACCTTTTCTCCCTGTAGTGCTGCTTCAGGGGTGCTGGCAATTTCATCTTTGTTGGTGACATCAGCACTTGGTGTTCAGCAGCTGGGACTATTCTTTTTTTTTTTTTTTTAAGAATTTATTTTATTTTATTTTATTTCTTGTTTCAGAACTTTCGTTTGTTTATTTATTTTCATGGCCGGCTCAGCCTGCCCTGAGGGCAGGGCTGGCGCAGCATGTGGTGCGGGGATCGACCTGAGGTCCCTGCAGCCGCCCTAGCTTTCCTAGGCAGGTGCTTTAGACCACTGAGCCATCCTGCCAGGCCCCCGCGCTTATTTTTAGACTGGTTCAGACCTTACAGTTCAGGCTGGCCTTGCACTCACTATGTAGGTGGTCTTGAACTTAGGGTAGTCTTCCTGCCTCGGCCTGCTGAGTGCTAGGATTGCAGATTATGCCACCATGCTCAATTTCATTAATTTATCATGATTTTATTTATTATTAACTAAGACTTTAAGAAAGAGGGCCTGAAAGCTTGATTAGTTATGTGATTGCCCTGGGGTCTGGCTCATATAGCAGTACAAGTCTTGGTTCACTTCCTCTACTTTTCTTTGTACAATGAGACTCCCTTCTAGCCTACACAACAAGTTTAATAGGTTGTTTGTTTGCTTTCAGCTTTAATGGAAACAGACTTTTTACCTTTTCTAATGCATTGCAGTCACTGCTCTTACTAATAATCAATTCACTTGTCCAATCTTTAGTATTTAAGTAATCTTTGATAATGGCTTTTCTGGTCACAGCATGACCCAGATGTATCTTATGTATGTCCTTCTCCAAACCCAGAATTGCATTTTTCAAAGAATTTGAATTTTCTTTTTGAGAAATGGAATTATACATATTGTAGACACATGTGGATGTTTCAAATTCAGTACTGTAGACTTCTAAAATTCCTCTTTGTTGCTCTTATGTCTCTGTGTCTCCTTTTTCATATGCTGACAAAGCCATGCTTCTTAGTGACACTAATTACTGATTTGTATCATGTAAGACCACCCTCGGCAGTCACGGTAACAATGCCTGCGTTACCATTGATAAAATGATTAGTGAAAAAAGTTTTCAATTTTTCTCCCTCCCCAACTCTCATGATTTACATATACAAAAGTGGTAAAAATGTAGGGTGAATATTTGAATGTAAAGATCAATCACAGTAAAGACATTTGGGAGATTCCCAGAGGTGCCACTGCAGCACAGCAGCAGGCCAGGTGCGGCGCCCTCCGTGGGAGTGATGCGTGAGTGGGCTGGGGCCACACTCGGAGGACGCAGTCAGTGCATTTGCTGGTCTCGCAGGTGAGAAACATGCCGACATAGGGTCTCGGGGGATGCTGGAGACCCAAGCTAGGTACCTGAGCGTGCTGGGCAAGGACTCCGAATTAAAGCCCCAGCCTGTCTGTAGGTTTGACTTGCGTTGCTCATGCTGTGGTCAAGATGGAGCATCTTGTAATATTAGTTGGGAGAATAAGTATACTTCGGTTATTTCCCTGGGAGCATAGCTGGCCAGTGTCTCACCAGCATTTATTAGAAGGTCTGTTTTCCCCTAGTGACTGACACACTGTCGTGAACGGAGTTGCATGTCTATTTATGCTCTTGTCGTTTCTCCTTGCCTGCCTTCTGGTCTGCACCTGTGCCAAGATGAAGGCTGCGTCAGTGCCTGTGTGTCTGTCTGAGCCGCTTCCTCTGCATGTGTTCCGATCTTGCTGCCTGCGTTTCCTTGTTTGTTCTTCCAGGTAATTTGTGTGTGTGTGTGTGTGTGTGTGTGCGCGCATGTGTGTGTGATGTACGAATCTGTAATCAATTCAGACTACTCACGTATTATTTATTTTAGTCTTTTTGAGGCAGGGTTTCAGTATGCAGTTCAGGCTGGCCTTGAGCTCACTTTTGGTCTCGAACTGTTACTGACTCTCCTGCCTCAGCCTCCTGAGTGCTGGGATTACAGGCTTGTGCCACCACACCCAGCTACTTGCATAGTATTTGCATAGGTTAAGATATACAAAGATATCAACTAAGAAAAAGTTTCCATGGTAGTAAAGAATTACTAAGAATAAAATATAGCATAAATACTGGAATGACAAATGTATGACCAGAACTTGTAACAGTTTGGGGATAGGATATCGCACAAAGTTCTATGGTATGTCAGAGACGTGCACAGTGTCCATGATGCTTACTGGTGGCCAGGTGTCACTTGTGGGACTGAGCTACTGCTATTTCCTTGATATCGACCCTGTGGACCCAGACAGAATCATGAGCCATAGGGTGCAGGAGAAGTCCATTTGTAGAATATGCTGATGGAAATATTTCGCTGCTGTACACAAAGAACAGTTGAAAGAGTGCTTTTGTATACCTCTTTTTCTCTTGTGTTTGTTTGCCCTATTTGGTGGCTCTTTCCATTCTCCTTCTTGGAATTGTGGTCATTTTGATCCCTCTCTAGGATATCTTTCAGTAAACTGTGCAGGGTTGGCTTTGTCATCATGAAATTCTTTAGTTGTTCTTTGTCATGGAAGTATTTCACTTCTCCATTGAACTTGAAAGAGAGTTTCGCAGGGTATAGCAGTCTGGGCTAGAATTTGTTTTTTTTGCAAGACTTGTAGTACTTTGCCCCATGCTCTTTTTGACTTGATGGTTTGTGAAGAGAAATCTGCCATTATTCTGATGGGCTTTCCTTTAAAGGTGATGTTTCTTTTCTCTACTGGCCCTTAGCCTACTGCTCCTGTGCTGAGTTTCTGGGATCTTGATTATTATATGTCTGGGTATGGTTTTAATTGGGTTGATGCTATTTGGAGTTCTCTATGCTTCAGTTACCTGAACATCCGAATGTTTCCCTATATTTGGGAAGTTTTCTGCTCTTCTGCCCATATTATTTTTATGTCATTTATATCGACTCCTTTTTTCTGATTGATGCCTATTAGTCTTATGTTGTTCATCTTTGCATCATGTTGCAGATGTTAAATTATGTGTTCTTGTCTCCGAGTTGTTTTTAAGAGATCTCTTTTTATCTTTTCACTAGCTGCAGTGGTGTCTTCAAGGTCTCAAAGTCTATTTTCCCTTTCATTCAAATGGTTTTGCCAGCTTGTGATTGAGGTTTTAATTTCCTATACAGCACCTTGAGTCTGCTTCATGCATTCTATTTCTTTCCTATATTGCTCATTCAAGGATTCCACCATTTTTCTATTCTCCTCTATTTTTTATCAGTGTCTTCTACAGAAGCACTTAATACTTCGTTCATTATCGTATTTCTTTTTTTACTTCAGAAATTATTCCTGATCTAATTGTCTCTATACCTTTCTGCAGTTGTTTCTTTACTTCAGATGCTATTATTTCAGCAATTTCAGGTGTGTGACTTCCAATTTCTTGCAGAAATTGGTAGAGTTCTTGCCTTAGCACCAGATCTGGCTCTACCAAGTTCAAACTCGTCCAGGTGGGTGTGGCTTGGGTCTGGCTGCTGAGCTCCACTTCTTGCTGCAGCCCTTCGAGGTGAACCTGCTGTGCCACTCTGGCAAGATGTTCTGCTGGATCAGCTGTGGTTGGGGGGCTTGTCTCTAGTGTCTGCAGGGAGTTCTGCCACAGGGTTCTACACTGGGCCTGTGTAGTGGAGGAGGTTCCACTGATATGCCTGGCCTGGGTGCTGGCTGGAATGAGGAACCAGTGGATGGACCCACAGGTGGTCCCACTCACATGCCGGGCGTGGGTGCTGGCTGGAATGAGGAACCAGTGGATGGACCCACAGGTGGTCCCACTCACATGCCGGGCGTGGGTGCTGGCTGGAATGAGGAACCAGTGGATGGACCCACAGGTGGTCCCACTCATATGCTGGGCGTGGGTGCTGGCTGGAATGAGGCTCCATGCTGTTTCACTCACACCTTCCTTTCCTTTCCTTCTCCTTTCCCTCACCCCAGTTGTTCCTTCTGTTTGAACAGGTCCCCCTCCCCCCCCTGCCCCCCAACAGTATTCATTGTAGTTTTC
>PVJA010020964.1:0-36225 GCA_004027025.1 Myocastor coypus | reverse complement strand
TAAGAGAGGATGCAGGTTGGTGTGTGAAAAAGCTCGAGGCAGGGCCAGGAGACAGGGCTCTCTCCTGGGCCCTGGTCTAATTCAGTATTGTCTTCAGCACATGCCTCAACCTCTTAGCCTAGTTTCCTGACCTGTGAGGAAGCAAAGATTACTTCCAGACTCCTACACTAGGAACTTAGGTCCAGTACCTGTAGAGACCTCTTGCAAAACTCCCTCACATTTATCTGGTCACAGCTACCTTTCCTACTGAGGCTTTTAGTGGGACCGGAACTCCATCTACTCCTATTAGGCCTGTGCCATGGGATAAGGTATTCCCTGCAGACTCCAAGTCTTTAGGAGAAGGCCTGTTGAAAGAAAGTCAAACGCTGAGGCCAGTTTAGGGAGTGATCTTTAGAAACGAGATCTGTTTTCTCAGTAACCACCCTTGTGGCCATAAAGGAGAGTAGAGCACAGCAAATCCTCAGCATAGGCTGCTCACATCTGCTTTCAGGCATGCTCTGCTGCTGAACTCATGCCTGCATTTGCCTCCAGCTGCACTTTCTGCTGCACATACCTGCTGCCTCACTGACTCACAGTGCCTTTCCACACAGCTCCCTGGGACCATCATTTCCTGGAGATCTCTGATCTGCTTTCTTGGAAGTATCATGAGGTAGCTGCAAAAGCACTGTTGGACACAGACTTTCTTTCCATAGTGGAAAGCCTTCAGCTCAGCTCTGGACCCTCGGAAGTCACAGAATAGCAGTCACAGTAAAGGCTTCCCTCTTCTGCTAACTCTGCTGAAGATTTTAAAAGAGACATCTGGAAGCTCAGGGGCCCATGGAACCCCACCGTGCTGTGCTGCCCAGAAATCACCAGCTGGGAATGAGGACAGTAGGGAGGGTACTCGTCCTCTGAACTCACGTTAGCCCATCCTGACCAGCCCCAGCACAGAGCAGGGTGTCCTGTCATGTAGAGCTGCTGGGGTCCATGTCCTGGGCTGCGTTTCATTCTGCTGCTTAGGCTGCCTTTCCCTCCGCAGACTCTCTCTACTGAGCTCACTCCTACTTCTTTTTTTTTTTTAATTTTATTTATTTATTTTTTTTTTCTTGTTTCAGAACCTTTGTTTATTGACTCATTTTTATGGCCAGCTCAGCCTGCCCCAGGGCAGGGCTGGCGCAGCATGTGGTGCCGGGGATCGAACCGTGGTCCCTGAAGCCGCCCAAGCTTTCCCAAGCAGGTGCTTTAGACCACTGAACCATCCTGCTGGGCCCCTCACTCCTACTTCTGATGCTCAGCCCAAGCAGCACCTTCCGGCGAAGCCTGTACTCACCATCCCTAATTGCAGTAGATGCCTCTTAGGGTACATCCCTAAGTCCTCTAGATGCTCAGGGCTCATCCCACACCGCTGCCTAATGCCTTGCCATCCTCACCCAGGCTGTGAGCTTCTCGTGGACCAGAACTTGCTGTATCCATTTCTCTTCCTGTCTAAAACCTAATACATGGCTGTGTTTGTTTGGGGTGCAGATAGATGCTCTGGACCACCCATTTCTTCGTAGCATATTCTGGACAACTTACTGTACTCTTCTGAGCATCGCTTTTCTCATCTGCGGATTGGAGAGAGCCATTCATGTTTTACTGGGCTATTGTTCATCTTGGTGTACAATGCTAACCTATGGCCACAGAAAGCTGATTCACTGAGAGGTGTGGATCTGCAGTGTGAAAAAGAGAGAAGCAAGATGATTTCAGAACAAAACCTCAGCTTTGCCAACGGCAGTCAGTCTGCAGAACCATTTCTCCATAGACAGCTGTTCCAGTGGGCAGCTTCGTCACTGCAGAAACAGCCTGGAAGCTCCGTCCTCCTCTCTTCCGCACTCCCTTCCTTCTCTGCCCTCTCTTCCCCTTCTTCTCTTCCCTCTCCTTCTCTCTCATGATGGAAGAGGAACCTCAGCACCTTATGCATTCTAAGCAAGCATTCTGGCGTTGAGCTACATCGTAGCCCTCTTTTCTCTTTTTTCCAACCAATTTTTTCCTTTATTTCTTATCTTTAAAGAGAATAAAAAATTAGAAATGATATGGAATTTCAGAAAACTAATAGGAATTCAATAATGGTTGCTACACTGCATATTAGCCAACCATTCTTCAGTATCTTCATGGGAGCCCAGCCTTTCTAGCTAGATGGATTGGTTAATGTGGTTACCCTGTATTGCTCCCACCAACCCCACAATCTTGGGCCTCCACTATAAATAGATCATTTGAGTGAGGTAAGGCTTACCCAGACAGTTTCTGGCAGTTTGTCCATACATTTGGGGAAGGAAAACAGCAGCAATGCTCCAAGTTTCCTGGACACCTGAAACTGGAAAAGTTGACTTCATATATCCAGTAATGTTTTACATGCTGGAGACAGGACAGAGGGTCAGATTACTCACAGGCTAGGTACTTACCACATTGCCCTATGCTGGTGGCCCCAACCTACAACACCTTACCACAGGACTGCCCTCACTCATCCCAAAACACAGAGATACAGAGAGAGAGACAGAGAGAGAGAGAGAGAGAGAGAGAGAGAGAGAGAGAGAGAGAGAACATTACCAATGCCATTCTGGGATCTTCCAGGACTCTCCCTGACAAATGTCCCCAGATGCTCTGGGGAACAAAGCTTAATGAGACCCCACAAGTCAACCCTGACCCAGCCAGAGTTCGTGTATTCCGCATTCACTTGCCAAAAAAGAGTGCTGGGCCCTGTGTAAGGCACAGTATTCTAAAACATGCTTGACAGCCTTCCTTCCCCAGCCACCCACAGAAGACCAGGCACTTCAAGCAAGTATGGGGACTCAGGTTGGGTGCAGAGACATTGCCGAGGACGAGAGCCACAGCGCGCCTCTGCTTGGATTATCAGCCTTTTGCTCATGCTGCTGGGAAGTGCTGAGGAGCAGAGACACCCAGGGAGTCCATGCCCAGGCATCAGCCAAAGCAGCTGAATATCAGGGTGCAGCGGAGAAGTGAGGAGGTCAGGGGTGGCAAGAACAGGAGAAGAGGAGTCTCCACCAGAACAGAAGCCCCATGGGCCCGCACTTCTAAACTCAGCCATGGCCAATGGGTCAGACATCCTTTGCCCCACTTTCCCAGGCTTGTCTCCAAGGGACCCTGGAACTTGAAGGTGGAAGAGAGGGAGATCCTTACAGGGACACTGACAGAGAGCCATGTGGGTGGCAGTGGAGCTGGTAAAGCAGCAAGGCAGAGTATAGTGCCATGCTGCGGGTACATATCCTTGTGCATTTATTCAGACTCAAGGAACATGCACCACTGAGAGCAAGCTTTGGGCTTTGAGTGACAACCATGTGTGATGTAGCTCATCAGCTGCAGCCTCCAGACTGTGGGGATCAGGATGCCAGTGATGAAAGAGGCTGAGGGAGCAGGCAAAAAACCTTCATGCACCCCACTCAATATTGCTTTCTCCCAAATTAAGTCTGTTAAAGTAAAAATAATTATACAATTCCCACATCTTTGTAAGTTCTTTGACAATCCTCCTGGCAGGTGTAGATCCACACCCCTTGGCCTTGTACCCTAGTGGCCTCGGACTTGCTGATAATCGAGCACAGCACAAGTGGCGCTCTGTGGCCCTGAAACAAAGGGGAAGGTCATGTGGGTCCATCCTATCTCTGGGCCTCGGGCCTCTTGCCCTTGGAGCTCTGAGCCCAGGGTCTTTGGGTCAGAAATCTGATGGCCCAAAGCCGCCATGTTCTGAGGTAGCTCAGCAAAGGAGTGGATTCCAAGGTCCCAGCCCAGAGCCAGTGTCACTCTCAGAAGTTCCAGATGGCTCAGCCCCCAAGGACCTCAGCTTCTCGTTACTGTGAATGGCTCAACTTAGAATCTTCCATTCCAAGGCTGTAGGTATGGAACTGTCTGTGCCATGCCCTGGTCAAACCTCTGACCCACAGACTCTGAGCTGAATAAAGGGCTGCTTTGTGGCCCAAAGTCTGGATGATTTTTAATGACTGGCCCGACTTTGGAACTGTTAGGGAAAGGCAAACAGAGTGCAGGCCAGAAGACAGCACTCTGGAAGATGGGCCATGACCTGAGCGAGGCCAGTTGTACTCCCTTTTCTTTTTGTTTGCTTTGTTTCATTTGACCCAGGGTCTCAGTATCGATGTCAGGCTGACCTGGAACCTACTCTGTAACCTAGGCTGGCTTTAAATAGTAGCCTTAAATTCTGGAGGTCAGCACAAGTGGCGCTCTGTGGGCCTGAAGCAAAGGAAGAGGTCCTCAGCCTGCCAAGCACTGAGATTACATGTATAGGCCACAATGCCCCGATGCCCCGCCTTTGTTGTTGCTGTTGTTGTAATGTAGGTGCATTTCACATCTAATCCCTGGTTTCTGGTGGAGTAGTGGCCTGTGGACCCTCACGTGGCCCATGGACTCTCACCTGGGCCCTCCTTTCCCACTACTGCACTGCAGGAAAACAGAAGCCTCCCACGGCCACCAGCCCCTGGTGTTGGAAGCAGAATGACTTCATGGTGGGATATCTTCCTACTTGAAGCTTACTCCCTGGAGACTGCCTGCCAAAGGCCTGATGTGAAAGCTGGAGTCAGGAGCTAGCTCTTCCCAGCAGGGAAGAGAGGTCACTTTCTGGTGATTCAGTCTGCACAGGACAGGTATTTCTGCATCTCCTGCTTCCAAGTTTCCTGAGTGCTGTAGGAGGTGAAAAGAATTGTTTCACTCCCAAAGGTGTCCCAGAAATTTCCCTGACATTGTTGACAGCTGTCATCCCAAAAGAGACCTTAATCCATACCGGGAATACTGACGTAATTCCTGCCTCTGAGAAACTTGCCTAACAAGCACTGTCAGTATCTTCTTTTTGTCAGTGCTGTGCCTTCCATCAGACCCCTAAGAATGTTTCAAGAAAGCTATAGACACCCCTTTCCTCAGAGGCCAGGGAAGGTGCTTTGATCAGCCCCAGCCAGGGATCCAGGAGCTCACTGCACAGGGCATAGGATGGCAGCATCAAGGACCTCTGACATCCATGGATACAGGCACAGCTGGACTCCATAGGTTCTGTGGAGAAGACGGGAAGAGACCCCCAAGGGAGGGCCATACTGGGCTGCCTCATGGGCCCTGCTTTGGTTTTCTGGCCAGAACCATCTTGCCAAGACCCACACATGTCAGTTGTTCTCATTGGCTCTGATGTGCTCTGATTTCAGTCTCCTCTTCCAACTTGGTGCATCAATTACAGAAGGCTTGAACGAGAATAGACCTTAGGAATTGCCTGGCTTGAATCTCAGGCAGGAAAGTGCTCCACAGCATCAGGACCAAAACTTGGCATGCCAGCTCCCAACCTCAGGGTTTTGTCCAGGTTGTCAGATTACTTCCTGGAGAAGAGGCATGAATTCAGAAAATCTTCTGGAGGTCAGCAACCACAAACTTCTGGTCCAAAGCCCTCATCTCCTGGCCACTCACACGTTACTCCTCTCCTCCCCACCAAGGCTTAGCCTGCCCAACGTTTAAAACATTTTGAAGGGGGGCAGAAACCATCAGCTAAGATAATGCTATGTTCTTCAGGTATCCTTGAAACTAAAGCACCCACCTCTCTTTCCTCTTTCCATTCTCCTACCAATCCTGGCTGACTTCACGTCTGCATTTGTTTCCTTGCTACAGAAAACATTTATATGACCAAACTACCATATAGACTATTTTCTATAATTCAAACACCAGTTGGATAGACAAATAAAACTGAGTTTTGGTCAATGTCGTGAAGGGGGGTTTGTGAGAAATCCTGCCCCACAATCGCATTTTGGAGCAGACCAAGAAATGGAAAGCTTAATTATTTGCAGAATGAAAGGACCACTTCAAAATAAACATTCCGCTACTAAGAAAGACTATCCTGCATTATAGCTATTTGTGCAAAGGTCTGTTTTGCCAACTGGGACTGTCTTTTTAAGGATTTATATTATGCAATTTTTAATTCTCCATTCCTCACAACTCCAAGCATCGTGCTTGTCAACCCATCTTCTTTTCCAACAGGATAGCCCAAACTTGTGTTCCCAGATGAGAGAGCAGAGCTCCAACAAGAAAGTAGAGACATTTAGAGCCCTTTGAGGCCAAGGCTCAGAACTGGTGCTTGGACCACAATTCTTTGGTCAAAGCAAGTTATGAGAGAAGATCCAAATTCAAGAACTAAGGATATCGGCTCTGGCTTTCAGCAGAAAGAACAACAAAGCCATGCTGTAATGGGTCGAAAGATTATGGTCAGTTTCACAGCCCTTCTACTACATAAGTCCAGTTGTAATATGGAAAAAGAAACAGAGAGAGAGAGAGAGAGAGGAGTAAAAGGAACTATTTATTGTAAGTGATATGACATGTTTTTAGTGACGGTGACACGCTATAAATTTATTTAAAATCACTGAACTCTAATTTTACAATGGCTGAACTTTATAAAATGCAAACTATCCCTCATTAAAGCCATAGATAGACCAAACATGAAAACAATATTTTTAATTTATTGTAGGTCACTCTTATACTTGCCCAAATCTTCATTTAGATTCTTTAAATCTTCAGGTAACTTAATGAGACACTGAGTAATCTTGCCATATGTCATAGGTAAAGTATTAGAGTTTCAGAATCAGGGTGCCTAAGAACTAGAAAGGATTTTATATACAACCTCGTCCATTGCTCTTGCAAGCAGCTAAATGTGTTAGCCACTGTAGCAGGTATCCAAATTCTCTTCTAAGGCTGAAAAACAGAATCAGCTCTGCAGGAAATGGAGCCAGGCGGAAACACACTTCATCTACTCATGCTTTGGGCATTTGGGAGATTAATGCTAGAAATAGCTTGAACCACTGCTCTTTCCAGAACCAAGAATTGAGAATAAAAATGACTCACTGCAAGTGACCCTCAGTGGCCAGGGTGCTAAAACGTGATCAGATTCTCGAGTTAACAGCATTAGCATCTTGCTTCCGTTTCCACAGCCAGAGTCCAAATCTAAGTTTCCTCTCTTGGCCTTACAGTGGTTGCATTCAAATGAGAATTCTTCCTTTGTGAGTTAAAATCTCTAATGTAAAGACTCTAAGGAGGCTGGCTTTTAACAGGTGGATGTGTACCACATGATTCTCTTCGGAGTACTAAGGGGCCTATGAGAATGTGCTCATGGGAAGGGGCCTGTTTTAGCCTATAATTTGGACTTGTTTATGGTGAAAAAATAGAGTGAAATTGGAGAAGATGCATCCAAGCTCTCCATAAACAGAGCTTTGAAGAGCAAATTGAGCAGCTCTCATCAATCACACATAGACCACATCAAAGCTGCCTGAGGAAAACCACTCCCGGATGTCAGGCAGGGTCAGGCAAGCACTATCAAATGCTCTTTTAAGATATTATGAAGCAGAATCGGAGGCAGGAAAGGCATAAGGAGTGCCAAAAATAAGATCATCAGAAGGGAGACAAACAAGGCCGAGAATGAGACATGGGGCAGAGCAGAGGGGGGAGGAGGGGAGGACAGAAGACAGGGGGAGGAAGCTAAGGGGACGGTGGAGCAAGATCAAGCCTAAGCAAATCAACAGCAGAGGAGCACAGAGAGGAAGGAGTTGAATGCAGCAAGGTGCGGGGAACAGCTTTTCCAGGGGAGAGGAGGCCATGGTGTAGCCTTTGGTTTAAGGCTTGGCAGTGTACAAGAAATTGTACTGAAAACGAGCTGGAACAGGGGAGCACCAACACATCTCTGTAAGAGGGTGGAGTGGAGAGCACAGAAAAGCACTCTCCAGCCATCTCCCCAGCCCCTCTTTATCTCCTGTGAAGAGCTGTGTGATCACCCCAGCTCCCTCACTCAGGCCCTGAAACTCACAGGCAGCACAGACATAGAAGCCGGTCTGACGTCTGCTCAAGCCCCGCAGGGGTGATTCTGCCTTCCATTACAGCCAAGCCCAGGCAAGAAGGCATCAGCTCAAGCTATAAATCTGGCTTCCTCACAGATCAAATTCGATTTCCCAACTAATTAGAGGAAACCAAGCTCACTTGTGGGTCAAACTGAGCAAATTTCCCTGTCTCTGAAAAGGATCTGGCTCTGTCTAGTTAAGAAGCAAGGGCGGCAGAGTGCTGCAGTGATCCAGATGCAGGCTGGGAAGCCAGGGGTTGGAATGTCAAGAATGGGACATGAAGGGGCTTCCTCCAAAACAAATTTTGTTTGTGTTGAGTGTTTTTCTTGTAAAGAGATGTCTGAGATATCACTCAGTAAGGGACAGGGTCCTAGAGCCAGCCTAACTATTGGCACATCTCATGTGTTGTTCAAAAACAAGGAGAGGACTCTAGGAGCAATTTAATAGCTGCTCCCAGTACTCACCTGGGGGTTCATATTGGAGCTGAGAGGGTTCATGCTAGCATCATTTTACCAAGCAAATCATTTTTATATGTACAGTTTACTTAGTCCTCACCGCACCCTCACAGCAAAGACGTTTCACTCATTCTTATGCCCACTTTACTGTGAAGGAGACAGAGGCTCCATGGGGTGAGATGACCAAGCCAGTCACAGCACGCCTTGTGGCCAAACACACCTGAAATTGACCCAGCGTGTTCTCAGATGCCCACGGAGTCCTTGTGGTCCAGCAGCTAGAGAAGTGACAGCAGAGCGTGGTGGCCCTGGCCACCTGCAAGCAGTGTACCGGATGGTGGGAAGGTGAGGGTCCTGGGTGCGGGAGCTTGCACCAGCCCAGTGTTGCTTGGAGGACAGCGGGTGTCGAGCAGCATACTAACAGTTCACCGTGCAAAGCATGTGAACTATTTCTAAGCTTTTGGATGAATGGAACAGAAGGAAGCAGTATAATGAGCAGCATCAAGTTGAGGGAGCTCTCTCAACTTTTCCACATGCCTTTACGAAGGCAAAAGACCAGAAAATCATCTGTAATTACTGAGCCATCAGCACTTAATTATAGCATCTCTGCCATGGGCCAACTGGCAAATAACTCTGCAGCATTAACAAGTGTCCTTGGGCCCTCCCCCCACCCCAGCTCTACCCAGCCAAGGGAGCACAAGTGGCCCTCCCAGCCCAACTGGGCAGCAGGGCATCAGGGCCCAGGCTGCTTCCAAGCCTGCATGCAGACATTGTCTCTGCCACTTACCACCTGGTAGCTTGAGCCACGTTACTCAACGTCTCTGAGCCACTGTGTCTTCCTGTGGAAGACAGTGACTCTTTTAGAGCCAGGTGATGTCGGGATAAAAAAAGATGACTGTGCATCAGCCAGGATGATGTCTATCACATGATAAGCATGTTTTTTTTTTAAAAAAAAAGGTAGTATTATTGTGTTTTTCTATCCCTTCATCTTATTAGAAGCTCAAAAGAGGAAAAGGCAAACCAAGTCATATTACTAACATAAAAGCCAGAGAGAGCCAGGCTACTCCATCAAAGGCAATAATTATAAAGCTGCTTCAGAGCAGTTCCAGGAGCAGAATACACATTTGGAACAAGTTCATTTAAAAATTGCTTACTCATAAAAGTGACTGTCGTTACAGCCTGACAAATGGAAGACACAGCCTCCATAAATAAGAAGCCAGCAGTAAACGAGCCGACAACACCAAGAGTCTCCTGGTTTCTCTCTCCTCATCCTTCAGCTGTTTCTTAAGCATTTATGGGGTTATAATGACAACTTCTGGCTGGTTTTACATGCCTATTTATTCTGAGTTTCCTCCCAACTCCATAGCCAGGGACAATCCTGCAGATTTCTCTGCCTTCTGGAATGGCATGAAGCCCCACCCCAGGCACCCATCTCTTTGCCCAGCTTATCAGCTTGAGGCTCTCCCCACTTCACAGCCCCTGCAGAGTCCTAGGCCCTCCACATCTCTACTCCAGTGCCTCACTGGTCCATCCAGGAAGAATGTGCTCTCAGCCAGCAAACCACCTTCCCTACAGTAAAGTAAGTTTTGGACGTGAAGTCGAGACAAGACAGTAGCAGCAGTGCCGACAGCGGCTAGCTGGCAGTCATCACCTAACTTCCCGGTGCTGCTCCCTGTGAATTGGGTACTGAGTGCCTCTCTTGCTGAGGTCCTGTGCTAACTGCACATCTTCACAGAGATGAGCCTGGTCAGCAGGGCTGGGTGCACAGGGCAAGGCTGCAGGTGCCAGTGTTGAAGACTGAGCATCCCTACCCAAGCTCTGTCCTGTAACACTAGGGTGGAATGGAAGGGGAAGGAAGATGTTCACCAGTCCACCCTGAGTCTTGGCCCACAGTGCAGCAGGAAGCAAAGAGATGTCCACAAGCTTCCAACGCATTGCAGAGGGCAGAAGTAACCTGAAGAAATGGGGGCAGGGGGACAAGCACTGTGGCCTCCCCTGACACACACCCTCCCTCCCCTGCCTGCCCAAAGCATGCAGAAAGGAAGTAGCTTAGTGCTGCTCCACAGCCTGGGGCCAAGCCAGCTTGTGCTGGCGGTTCTGAAAGCCAGGGTAAATCTCCCGGATGCTTACCTCTGGAAGGGCGCTGTCTCTGAGCCACACACCTCTTTCCACCCATGGCTGCCTACTCAGCTACTAGATTATGGAGCAGTTAAGCCAAAAACAGTGTGTCACCTACTTACACAATTCGTCAGTTTGGGCTTGAAAGCCCTTTTATATATTTTGTAGTAGAGGACTAAGCTCTAAGTGGTAGATTGGGGTAGCCAAATCTTTCCAAAGCAAACATTCCTTGAGAATCAGCTTCCTGTGTGTGGTGTCCGTGTGCCTGGAGACAAGGAATGGCTGCCTTGAAATTCAGATATGCAAATCTAGGCTTGAGCATCAACTCTCTTATTCTAGAAATGCCCATCAAATACCCACTGTGTACAAAACAAACCAAACTAGAAGACGTGTGAGGCATCAAAATGCAAGGATGGGCAGCTTCAAGGCGCAGAAGCAAATTGTTTCTAAGACACGATATGCTGGTACCCGTCCCAGCCACCTTTTCAAGACTTAACCACAGGGTATGTTTCTAATGAGTCTTCATTCCTCCAGCTCTGCTGTACATACTCCCCTCAATCAGAAGATAATGGTCAGTCCCTCCAATCTAACTGTGTGCTCCTTGGATAGCTCAGAACAAGTTCTTAACCCTTTCAGCACTAGGCTCAGGGTCTGCCTATCTAGAGACTGTGCTCTCCCGCAGGTTGGTGACACTGGCTGGCTCCAGGGACATTCGACCTATGAGCCAACTGATTTAAGCTTTTTAGTTTCCTCCTCTATAAAATGCAGATAGTTCTGACTTCTCAAAGTTTGGACGGAGAAACACAAGGAAAGAGCTGGGGTGGTGATGGTGACCAGCCACAGGGTAGAACCCTAGTACATGTACATAGGAGCTTGTACTGCTGTTAGCCACTTTGACATTGCCGGGGCAAAATGTCCAATACCCTCAACTGATGAGAAGTTTCTTTTGGTCCACGGTTTTCAGAGGGTTCAGTCCAAAGTCAGCTGGTTCTAAGGCAGAAAGGACATGGTGGAGAGCGCTGGGCGAAATCATGCTGCTTCCATCATGGCGGCGGCAAGCAGAGCAGGGTCAGGAGATGGGAGTAGACACAACCTTGTCCTCATGACCCCGCCTCTGACCAAGCCTCACTTCTTAAGAGCAAGTTAGCTATAGCACCCCCATGATCCACTGGCCTTCCACACAGAAGAATTTAGGAAGATGTTTACACCTAAACAATAATGATTATTCAGATTACAGCTACCCATGAAAGGGAGCCCAGTGGCATCAGAGTAAAGACAGAGGCAATGGAATATGCATAGTTAGACTTTCCAGCTAAAAGGAAAGGAAAGGAAAAAAAAACAGGCTCAAGTGAATTTTCTCCTCATCTCGCTGAAATAATAGGCTCCAAGCTTGAGACCTCTTCTCTTCTGTCTGCTGCCCAAAACTCATTTCTCCAATAAGATCTAAGCCACCATAAATCCCATCAGGGGTCAAAATGGCTGACACAATTTTAACTACAAGGGAGCCCAGCATAAATGGTGTCATTATTGTCCTCCAGGGCTGCTCTCTGCCTTTTCTAGGGGATGAAAGTAAAAGTCATATTTTTTCACTTGGAAATATACAATATTTTAAAACTTCTGAGGGACAGATTCAAGAATTCAAAAGCATAAAAATGGTTAAAGGTGTGACCAGGCTTAAAAGTGAACCTCTGTCTTTGTCTCATTATTGCTATCCTACCTAAAACCCTAGAGACACTATTTCTAAATAAAGCAGCCCTGCCTCAGTCTACCTTGCCACTGAGTCCTCTCCTCTGTCTAAGCAGATGTCTCCTGGAGACCCACAGCCCAGAGCTTCTGCAGATGTCACAGGTACAGGCCACAGTGCCCTGCAAGAAGACTACCCTGCAGTGACCAGCCCCAAGCTGGGGGTCCTCAGACTTCCTGAAATTCCAATCAACTGACTAAAAATTCCAGCATTCCTAAGCTCCCCTCGGGCTCAATAACTCACTAGGATAACTGAAAAAACATGCAAGTGCTATGTTTATGATTACAGGAGTATCATAAGGGACATACATGAATTAGGACCGGCCTAGGGAAAAGACATGGGCAAGGGCCAGAAAGGCCCTCAAATCGGAGCTCCTTCTTTGTTCCCAGCACATTGGTGTGCTCAGCAGCCAGGAATACAGTTGAGCTTTGAAGTCCAGCATTCCACATGGGGTCTCACTATGCAGGCATCTCTGACTGAGCTATTGGCTATGTGGTTAAACTCAGTCTCAAACTCCCCTCCCTTTTAGAAGCTGGGCTCTGTGGCTCCAAGCCTCTGCCTTTTGATCACAGCATGACCAGTCTCATCCCTAAACTATTATGAGCTCACCAGGAGGCACTTCACTAGCATAACTCAGGTGTGACTCAGGGGCTGCCCAGGGATGGTAAAGAGAGTCTTAGCACTCAGGAGATTTCCAGAGTTTGTTGGGCAGGTACATCTCAGGAACCCAGGAGAAAGGCAAAGATAGTCGGGATCTACAGATACCTCACCCAATGGATTAATACCTCTAAAGCTGTTTGGGGCTTTATATAAAATGGCATAGTACTTTTATATAACCTGTACATATATTCCTATATTCCATAAATTTTACACTTTCACTGCAGTATAATATGATATGAATTTTATTTAAATACTTATTTTTATATTATTTGGGAAATAATGACAAGAAAAGCTCTGTCCAGATCTAGCATACTTGCAGTTTGGTTTTTATTTTTTCTGATTCTGATCCACCATAGATAGCCAATGGCAGTGGGGGAGGTTTCTGGCCTTCTAGACACTGACCTCCGGACCTTGCTCTTGCTTACTTCTTGCCAACTTCAGCAAGACAAGTGAATATACAGGGAAGAGAGGGAAAATTGATCCATCTGAGATACTAAGAAGCTGAGAAAGGAAAGTTTCAGAGGGAGGGATAAATGCAGAAGAGGTTAGGCTCCTCATCCATAATATGAAGTGGAGGAGGAAAGCGCCTAGGCCAATGGAGGTCTTTGTAGGTTTGATAAGCTGTGAGCTAACAGACGTCCCCATCTTTGGTTCCTACTTGTATGTGAAGACAACAGCAACATCATATGTTTACCTTGTCAAGCGCAAATATTTGAGAAGAGGGAAATGATAAAGGCATGAAAAAGCTAGTCTGAAGAACAAGAGAAAGCCAAATAACACTCCACCAACCTGCTGTCCACAGTGCAGGGCAGCATTGGACAGCAACGGAGCCCAGGAACCAGGCGGCTGTAGGGAAATTAATCCACAGATCTAGCCTTCTCCATGACAACAGCAACACTGGCAGAGAGGGCTAATAGTTAAGGAGCTCTGGGTTGGGTTTGCCAGCCAAGTACAAGAGAAATCCAGTGAGCAACACAAGCACCAAGACAGAGGCTGAAGTAAAATGAGGTGGGAGAGGACTCAAAGAGGAGGCTTCTGAAGATGAAGCTTGTAGGGGTAAAGGGTTTAGAGTCCCAACTTACCACACAGAAGTTATGTGAATTATTGAGTAAAAGAAGCAGAAAGGCAAAGGCTGTGAGAGAGGTTGGGATGTGACTTGAGGAACACCAAGGTGAGCCATGTACACATGTGATCCAGGTTAGCAGATGGGAATGGAAGGGTCAGAAGAGGCAAGAACAGGAAGTCAAGTTCTGGTGGGATGTCCTTGTGAGCGCTTAGGGTTCAGGAGCAAGGAAGGACATGGCAGGAATTGCAAGATGAGGACAAAGAAATCACAGATCAGGAGCCTGTGGCCAAGTCAGCCCAATGGCGAGCCTTTATTGGAATGGCACAGTCATTTAACTGCTCTGTTTTATGGTAGCAGTGGCAGGATGCTCATAAAAACTGTGAAGAGGATCTAGAAACATGGCACTCATCTTGCTTCATGTGAAGTCCCAGTTCCCCACTGCCAATGCCAGTGTTTGCTTTACTTAAATCCTGAGTTGGGTGAACTAGACCAAATCTTTAATCTTCTGCTTCTTCCCATCTGTCTACAGAGCACAGAAGAAGCTCAATAGGAGGAACTTCAGCTGAGGTACATACCCATTATTATCCTCTTCATATTATCTCTTGAACCACAAATTATGGCACCTTAGGGTCACACCAGGCCCTGACCATCAAGACAGAGGAGTAGAAAGGGAAGGTGCCAAAAACATGCTAAGCCCATCTCAACAGTTTCACAAGTTGGGCTCAAGAGTCAGGAAAAAGTTAACTTAACCATCATCCCCTGCCTCACCCTATGGATTCCTGTCCTCATGACACTAAAACTCTTCTTTTAGCAGAGTGCCTATGAAGGGGACTTGGATAAGCAGGCAAAAGAAGACCACTGTCCCATCCAAGGACCATTTGCAAGTGTATTGTGTTCCAGGCTCTGAAAAACTAACTTGAAAACTTCAGAACAGAGCGAATCAGTAGGGTTCTACTCTAAAGCCTCCGTTTGCCTAAGTGATCTCGGTTTGCCTGTCTCCGAGCCAGCCACATTCTGTGATATCTCAGGTGGAAGCTGCAACACGTGAATTTGCAGACAGGCATAATTCAGGCAATGACATTTTATTTTATTTCTAACCATTCTATTTTAGACTGTGCTGTTAATAGGTGACCCAAGAACAGCCAAAATAGTCATAATCAAATAATTTCTGTCAAAGTATGATCTTGTAAGTTACTTGATCAAAAGTCTAAACTTTTCCTCTGCAAACACCCTTCTGATGTTTCAGGCACTGGCTGGCTTTATGGTACTGCTCATAAAAACCAAGTTGGTGGTGTACCATGGAAGGCTCACAGCACGACTTTACTCATGTGACATGCTCAATAAATCTCGTCTGAACTACCATAGCCGTAAAATATTCCTGACATCTTTCCCATTATTTCTGTTATTCACTGCAATAGTCTCTCTCATTGCTTGGATTGTGATATATAATTGTGAATCGTAGAGAAACATAAAATGTACATAAGGTTCCAAAGTCTCAGTAGTGTTTAAAATATAAGTCTGAGAACATGGAAAATACCAAAAGGAAAGTAATACCATTTATTTGCCTATTTTGGACTTGATTTTATTTTCAGTCTCTCTGTATATCATCTGTCATCATCTCTGTCTGTCTGTCTGTCTGTCTGTCTATCATCTGTCATCTATCTATCTATCTATCATCTGTCTATATCTCTGTATCCACTATCTATGTCGTTTCCTAGATGCTCCCTACCACTTCTATGTAATCCACTCCTCCATTTCAGTCCAACGTGTTAGCATGGAGGAATCTTGGTCTTTCTCCATTCAGTGTGAATTCTTTTCCAGTCTAGCTTTCATACTTTCCACCTTTCCATTTCCTAGACTGTCACTTTCATTTTGTTCCCTGACTTCCAATGTGGGCTCCAGAGTAGCTCTCATGAGGAACTGTAATAAAATATAAAACCTTGTTAAAGTATGAAACTGTACAGGACCCTGTCCTATATTCATGCTCTTTTGCTATGTGACTCTTCTCTATTTGATTTTGATTTAATCAATTTTACCTAAGTACTGAGGCTTAGAATCTCATTGGCTGGGGGCTGGGGAGATAGCTCTGTGGCACAAGAGCCTGCCTGACAAGTGCAAGGTTGTGAGTTCGAGCTCTGGTTCCACCAAAAAAAAAAGACTCATTGGCTGCCCATAGTTTTGTCCCACCTCATGCCCACTCTTTGCAGGTAAGATATTTAAACCTAACATATCATATCTTGTTATACTGGAGTAACAGAAAAACCTTTCAAATGTGCCTTTCTTTTGCTAGTGTTTATGGCTGATTTTTTTTTTTTTTCTATTGGCCCAAAATTGTTCCAAGCTTTATTGTAACCAGGCAGAAATTCTAAATGTCGAGCCGGGCGTGGTGGCGCACACCTGTAATCCCAGCACTTGGGAGGCTGAGGCAGGAGGATCGGTGTGAGTTCAAGACCAGCCAGCGCTACAAAAGTGAGCTCAAGGCCAGCCTGAACTGCATAGTGAGACCCTGTCTCAAAAAGACAAAAAAAAAAAAAGAAAGAAATTCTAAATGTCAGTCCAAGACTCAAGCATTTGCAGATCTATATTTTTATTAGGCCATAAACATGTTATCAAAAAGATTCACCTCATAAGTTGTAAATAGAATGGAATTATCTAGAGGAATCGAAAACCAAACTGTATGGGAAATTCTTTGGAGAATCAACAACTTGGATGTCATCTTTCTGAAATGTCTTTGCACATCCAAGGAAATCACCAAAGTCCAAGCATGGTGGTGTGTACCTGTCATCCCAGCTGCTGGGGAAGCTGAAAACAGGAGAATCACTGTGAGTTCAGTCTACATAGTGAAACCCTGTAGACTCTGTACTAAATATATTTTTTAAAAAAGAAAAAAAAGAACTATTCTTTCAGTAACTGATAATATAATTGCTAAATGATTTAAGATGCTTTCACCAAAAGAATGATAACAGTAACAAAACTCTTAAACAATACTAAGCTATTGTTATAGGCAACTGGATTCGATGGAAATATTATCCGTGGTCAGACAGGGCCAGGTCTCCAAGGAGACAATATCAAAGACAAGGTGACTTCACAACTTGGGAAGAGACAGACACTCCCCACTGTGGGTCAGCATGCAAAACAAATGAGTAAACAAATGTAGCCACATACTTCCCTAGGCATGGGCATTAGGGATTAATATTCTAAATAGGTATCAATCACCTTAAAAGAGCCTAAATGAGTCACTAACCCTATCCCCAACAGGAAGAGACCCTGTCCTTTATTTAAGCCTGACCCTTCCCCATTTGATTCTGATTTAATCAATTTGACCTGAGCAATGGTGCTTAGAATCTCATTGGCTGACCATAGTTTTGTCCCGCCTCATGCCCTCCTAAGCGAGTTCCCATGTTCTCCAGTACTTTAGACCCGCCTCTTCAATTTCTCACTTTGTCTCACTGCAGCCTAAATAAGAAAATGTCTTATTAAAAGAGAAAGAGAGAGAGAGAGAGAGAGAGAGAGAGAGAGAGAGAGAGAGAGAGAGAGGAGAAAAGTGATATTTAATTTTACTGGGGAGAGTGTCGTTGCTAGAGTACCTGCGGCTAAATGGGACCATCAGACCTGGAGCTCAGCAGTGAACTGCATGCACAGGTACGCAGCAACGTCTTTCTACTTTGAGGGAAGCTAACGCTCAATTTCAGAAGCTTCAGGCAGGCAGCTCTGGCTTTGGAGACATCACAGCCACTTTCTTGGAACCATTTACAATGGTTTCTAGTCTCCACAGTGAAAGCTTAAAATGCAAATGAAATGGGGCCATTTAAAGAAAAATGTCCCTGCTAACTGTGCTCTGAGATAGGAAAAAAAAAAAAAGCCTATCGCTCAGGAGGCAATCTTAAAGTCAATGAAACTCAAAGGCATTGGACGATGCTTCGTTCTGATGGATAATGTGTGCTGTGCTTCTCCCTTACCAGTTTAGAAGTATTTAAAGAAAAGGATAAAATCACCCTGTTTAGGAGATTAATTCCTCCACTGAAAAAAAGTGTGTTTTTGCTCTCAATTCTGCTTTGAAAGAAAATAAAATCAGAATTTGTTCTAAGTGTTTGCTCCCAAAACCACCAAGAATAAATACGTAGTGGATATGGAGACAGAGCAAGGATAAAATCCCAGGGCGGTCAAGTCCTACCTGGCCTCTCAAGGCCAATCCAGGCTTAGATCATTCAGGTAGCCATGACAAAATCATTTCTTCAGGGACACAGATTCCAAAGGAATGACTAAGTGCCTTGGCACAATCTCTGGAGGGCTGCCTTCATAACCAGCACTCCAGGGGCTGGCGAGACAGCTCAGTGGCATAAGTGCCTGCCTGGCAAGTCCTGAGTTTGATTTCTGGTATCATAAAAATGACATAAAATAAAATCAATAACCAGCCATCCTCACAAACATATGTGCTTTGACAGAAAGTAAAACCAGAGCTTATTCCAAATGTCCTAAAACTCTACCCATTTTGCATATGAGACAATTAATATTGGGGAGACCAAACAACTTACTTGAGGTTATGTAAGTGGAAAGAAGCGACTTGGAATCTTAACTGAGGTGGTTACCTCCAGACCCCAAAGCTACACAATGATACAGGATCCCATAATGTGCTCTCAAGAGACATTCATTTGGGTTTCACTCAAATAAGCTGCATCAAACTGCAGTACCTGGGGCCCAGCGGGATGGCTCAGTGGTCTAAAGCGCCTGCTTGGGAAAGCTTGGGCGGCTTCAGCGACCACGGTTCGATCCCCGGCACCACATGCTGCACCAGCCCTGCCCTGGGGGCGGGCTGAGCCAGCCATAGAAATGAGTGAATAAACAAATAAAGGTTCTGAAACAAGAAAAAATAAATAAAAATAAAAATAAAAAAATTCTTTAAAAAAAAAAAAAAAACTGCAGTACCTTTTGGTAAATGATCTCTTTCTCTGGAATTTCCTTCTTTGAGATGTAGAGCCTTTTGCCAAATGGCTATATTGATAACACAGGTAGTTAGGACCTGGTGAGAGCATACAAAAAGCTGGGGTTGAGGGACAGAGTAAGGACAGAGCAGTTTATTGAGGAATGCAGCACTCTGCACCCTGCATGTGCTTAGGATGTCATTGGAAGTCTATCTTCATTAAATAACAACTCACACCTTCATTACCTTAGAAGCTAATTCCTCTTGGTGCAGCTCAAATATATTCCCTTACTTTCTGGTGAAGAGATATTGAAGTGAGATTGCCCACATCGCCACCACCTCTGGTTCTTCACTGAAACCCCAGGCTGGATCTGACAATATGCAAATCAATGTGAACTCTCAAAAACAGCTGGCAGAGTTGAAATTGATATAGTCATTGAAATAACAGTTTGGCATCATTTTGAAAATCTGGACATGTGTATATTCTGCTACCCAGAATTTCTAATCTCAGGTCCATTCCCTGGAGAAATTCTTGTGTGTGAGTGCCAGAGGTCAGGCACATCAGTGCCTCTAGCAGCAATGTCTACAAAAACTAAGAACTAGAAATAGCCCAAATGCCCATCAACAGTAGAAATGATAAGTTGCGGCACCTACACATGCAAAGGAACGTTCTCATCTACTGAAAAAGAACTAATCACAGTGGTATCCATGTGTCCATGTGAACTTTATAAACATTATGATGTAAAGATATATATATATATATATATATATATATGTATATATATATGTATATATATATGTATATATATATATATATATATATATAGAGAGAGAGAGAGAGAGATAGATAGATAGATATAATGTTCAAAACAGAAAAAAAGTAAACTGTACTATTTATGGGTGTGTAAATGGAAGTCAACCTATTTTTCACAAAGCAAGCAATAGGTCATTAGAAAAACCTAGGAAATGGTCATTACAGGGAAGCAGGAGAATGATGCGAATTGGAAAGTACGGATGAAAGGATTGGTGGCTCCTAATATTGTACAGTGTCCCAGTGCAGAAACTGTGCAGGGACTCAAAGGGTAGCAAGTTGGGGCCAATGAGCTAGCTCAGTGGAATAAAGCACAAGGTCCTGAGTTTAATCCCTGGCATTGCAAAATAAAAAAATAAAAAGTGTAGCACATTTGAAGTGGTTATTAAACAGTATTACAAAAATGTGTACTTGTTAGAAAACATGGTATTTTGTTATATATGACATATACGAATATAATTGTATATATGTCAAAGACATACAGGAAGGCATCCTGGTTTGGGAGTCCCAAAGTCGTCAAGATTGACCCCTTCTCATCCTGAACTGCCAAGTTACCCAGAGACTTCTCAGCTTCTGTGTAGACATCCAGTACCTATGAGTCACTTAATACCTCAACCGACAGCCCATTTCTTCCACTTTTAGGTTCATTCCATATGCAATGAACACTTGGTTGGGCTTTCAACTGGGCTAAAAATGTTTATCAGACTTCCCTTTCTGGCCTTTTATTTATTTATTTATTTATTTTTGTGGACCAGGGTTCAAACTCATGACCTTGCACTCAACAGTCAGGCACTTGTGCCACAGAGCTATCTCCTCAGCCCCTCTGGCCAGTTTTAAATGGACAGCTCAGTGACCATCTACATCACACATCTCAGGGTTGTGTTTTATCTTCTCCAACTGAAGCTGTCCCTGCTGAGCAGCACCTTCTGTCCCTTCCTCTGGCCTCTGGTAGCCAACTGGGCTTTCTGTCTCTGTGAACAGGTCCTCTCTAGTACCAGACGGCAATGGAACTTGACTAGCTTACTTTATTTAGGATAATATCTGTGTTCGTCTGTGTTGCCCCCGGTGTCAGAACTTCCTTTTTTCATTTTATGTATATCTTACACTTTGGTTCCCCATTCATCTATTGATGAATGGTGGCCACCAACAGGACTATTATGAATAGTGTTACTATAAACATGAGTACAGCATAAAACCTTTATTTTTGTTTACTGCTGTACATTTTTCATTATACTCAGCTAAAATCTAAAGCCTGCTTATAACTTTGGCCAGTTGGTCTTCATTCTACCACCTTAATTTTTTGCAAGATAATCACTTTCTCTTTCTCACACCAGGTAACCTCTTAGTTGTCTCCTCTAGTTCAACCTTTCAAGGTCTTCTGTTCTTTCAGTCATTCCTCATAGGACATACCCCCAAAGCGCTCATCACCTCGTATCTTATGTTCTTCTCTGGATGCATCTTACAGTGTAGGAACTTTTATGGAAACCACAAACTATAGTTTTACCTTCTGCTTGTGGGCCAATAAAAAGCCTTTCACCTTAAAAAGTCCATTTCTTCTCAGAATTAGCCTTAGTAAATCACGTCTTTTCCATTCTGTGGTTGTGCAATTGATTTTTTTTTAACTTCATTGCAATATATTACCAATTATATGTGTTCAACCTCATCTTCTTGAATTTGGCCCTAACTTTCCCTATAGAGATCATTTTTAACATTATCCTCTATGACTTTCCTATTCAAAATAAATTAGAAATCATATTCATTGCTGTGTTCTTTCAAATTATTGATTTATATAGTGAATAGGACCTGGTCAAAACAGAGGATTACTTTCACTAATCTCTCCCTCCAAGTTATCATTTATCAGCTAGTTGCAACGTTGCCTACCACAACTATTATAGTCTTAGTATATCACAGAACAGTTAAACATATTGGGGAAATCAAAATTTCCTAGGCTTAGGACCATCAGTGATCCATCTGTGATAGGTTGGTTCATGCAACAGTATCTGCGCACTTCTCTATATTCCAAGAATGGATAAAATATAAGTTTTGTATGAAGCTGGAGAATTTCATCGTCTAATGTCAAGTTCCCTTATAGGCAACTTTCCAAATTCCTCTTTCCTTCTTTTTTAAAAATTGGAAGGCAATTTTTTTTTTATTTCCAGTGTTCTAGGAACTTCTCCAGTCTTTATGATCATCAAAAACAAGAGTTTTGAAATTTCATCTGTAAATGCTACATGAGGATGCGACCAATTGGCTGGAAGACTATGATCTGATTTAACATATTATTATCTCCCAACTGCCCTCAACATTCTGTTATCTGACTTCCCTATTTTTGATTGAATCTGAACTTAAACTGGGCTTCCATCTTCTCCCATTCATCCACTTGCTTTACAGTTTTCTTAGGCACTGAGCCTACCATTCTTGGTAAATTTCTGTATTCTTGCATTTTACAGTAGGAGAGGGAGAGAAGATGATTTGCAGTCCCCAGTAGATAATAAGGAAAGATAGATAACAAGGTAACATGACTGATATCAAGCTTCTATTGGCCTTTCCACTACTTAATGATGATGTCATTCACAATTTGTGGAATAACTATACTATTGCCTTAGGGAAACAAACGAAATTGAATCACATCAAAGAAAGACATGTGAGGGGCCGGGAGATAGCTCCGTGGCACAAGTGCCTGCCTGGCAAGTGCAAGGTCGTGAGATTAAACCCTGGTCCTGCAAAACAAAAAAAAAACAAACAAAAAAAAAAACAAAAAAAAACAGAAAGACATGTGACTCATCCTATTCATTGTCATTCGATTGACCTTGCCAATACGGGGCTTCAGTATTTTCATAACTCAAATGATGTTTTCGTAACTTAAATGATGTGCTGGCCTCAGCTTGTAAGCAGAGGTGTTGCTGCTACTTTGCATAGGGAGATTCAGTGCTCTGGGGAGCTTTGGGGAGCTCTGGGGCTCTGGGGAGTGCTGAGCAGTCACACCTTCATGGCATCAAATGCAGCTGTGCCTCTCAGCCGTTGCCACTATGAAAGCTCAGCCACTCACATTTCTAAACGCTCTGATAGAAACCCACTAGCAGATGACTTTTCTTTCCCTTTCAGCCCTGAATTTTTAGACCTATGATTCTTTGTAGATAGATGTTTTGCAGGTTTTCAGTCACGAATAAGTTTATTTAAAGTTTTAGTCAATGACGTAATACAATACTGGAAGTCAGTTCCAAGATGAAATAAAGGCAGTCTGGTCAAATTCAGCAGACATGCAACATTTTCACCCCACTTTTTAAAATTAGCAGGATTAATAATTGCAAATGTAGACATTAGGAAAAGTGGATACACAGTTAATCATTGAAGTCAATTGCACAAACAGCCTAGATGAAGTAAACATCTTAACAAATCTTATCCTGGCATCACAGTAAAAAAAAAAACTGGCAGCTAGCACCTTTTACCTTTGTTGTAAAGGAACCAAAGATCTGATAAGCTTTTTTTTTTCTACTGTGCCTTGAAATTATTTTGCAGATCAAAAGAATTTCCCCAGATCCTGGAGAATTATCCTCCTGCTGCTCAAGACTGTATTTGTCTTCTCTCAGAGCAAATAATTTAGTCGATCTAATTGTGCCTTCCAAGGAGACCTATTTTTATCCCTCCCCTTCAGTCTACCATTCCCTCACCACCCCGACATACACACATAGTCCCTTTCCCTCCCCTGCACCCTTCCCAGCAAGAGCCAGCACAATGCTGGGCTCATTCCCCCTCTGCAGAAACTAACACACTTCCTTGTGCACTCCAGGGGGCTCCCCAAAAACATATGCAGAAGTGCTCTCCTCACAAACAGAAAGCCACCCTATCACAAAAATATCTGGCCCTTTCCAAGGGTTCTGAGCAAGTCCAGACAGAAAAGGGAAATTGCAAAACCTACTCTACCACTACGCTCAAAGAGGAGTAGAAAATGGGAAAGCAGTCCTCTTAAAACAGGGAATTCTGTCTGGCTTCCTTTCCCTTCCCAGCATCCTAGGCTTCTGCATCAGCAAACCATTCCCATTCGGACCTTGGTGTGGAGACAGAGAGGAATTCCAGCCATTCTCAGTGGGTGGGGCCTCAAGACATTTAGGCTCTCTCAGAGCTCCCCATTTCCCTTCCTTCTGGTCTTTGGGAGAAGGGAAAAGTCTTCAGGGATCCAGGGCTGCAGAGGAAAGGAGTAGAAGAGTGGGGTACAAGAAACCGACCTACGTAGATATATGAGGAAATTCGATGTGGAAGCCAAAGCTCTGGTTCATCTTTGTTTTTCTGCTAAGTATCTGTCATAGCGAGCAGCTCCAGGGCAGCTGCTTTCCAGCAAATAGATCCAACTCCCAGACTGGATTGGGACTGAGCCTGAGACCAGTCTGCCTATTCTCATAACTCCCCCTGCCGTAAACAGAAGAAAAGAGAGTGGCTCATCTTTTATAGGCAGTGCCAGAAAAAAAGAGAGACATAGGTAGCTGTAGGCTCTAGGTTAAGTCACTAAATCACTGGCAAGAAGTCCTGTAAGCAAGAGAACACCAAGAAACGTCTGCATCAGAAGTCTTCATATCTGAAGGTTTTTTTAATCTCTTTTGTCCTGTCTGACCCTTTTAGGAGGCAGGAGCACGATAACAAGCCTCAACTTTCTTTGCTTTCTTGCCCATTTCTTAGTTTACCAAGCACTTATTCAGCATCTCATGTGTTGGTTTCTATATTTGGAATATAAAAAGGGAGAGGGGAAACCAGTAAGAATCGCAGTGATTTAAACCTGCTGTCTGCTCTAATGCAGTAGTAATAGGAATAAATGGAAATGGTTAAATTTGAGGCATAGAAAAATGGCTGAATTGATGGGGTTTTGTGTCAAATAACATTTGGAAGATAAAAAAGAAAGAATTCAGAACAACTCCTAAATTTCTGGGATGAGCATCTGAGTGAAAGGAGATCAATTAGAGAGAGCAGGAACATAGGAATGGTGGAAAGAGGAAGGGTTTTGGGGGGCTGGGGAAAGGAAAGGTTGTAAGTGACTCAGTTTGAATTGCATCTGGCATGTTCAACTCTGTGTTGCAGAGAGAGTTGAAGAAATGAGTCACACAGCTAGGACAAAGACCAAGTTTAAAGACATGAATTTGGGGATTAATAAAAGCAGGCATTTCCTTAAGAAGGAGAAAGACAGGTTGAAGGAGGTATACACATCTTTTAATCCCATAAAGGGATAAGAAGACCCAAATCAAAATCCCACAGTTCTCAGACTCCTAAGAAAGATGCTGAATTAGTAAAGAAAATCCCATTAAGTCACAAAAAGCAGGTGTGGCTATCCCAGAAGGTCAGCGCCTTTCAATAAGAGGCAAATTGAGCGTAGAGCAGATTCAGCTACCCAGTGCATCCCTTCGTGTCTACCAAGTCAAACAATGATGCAGAGGGAGACCTTCACCCAGAGTGTGGTAAGAAGCAGTATAAGCAAAGCTCCCCAGTGTCAACCACACAGCACCAGTGCCCTCAGCATCCCCACGATGAGCTCACAGGGTGAGCACGTAGCAGAAACAGTCAATACTTTTCACAATAGTTTTTAAAGGAAAGATGATCTGACTCCTACCAAGGATGTCCTCCCAACCTTCCCCTACAAGTGGGAAGTCCACGTGGCCACATAGGAGAGCTTCTCATAGGACCCCTGTACAGGGGCACCTCTTCTCCAGAGGCCATGAGATTTCTGTGGGTACTTTCTGGAAGAAGGCTAAACCAAGGGAGGTGAAAAGGAAGGGTGGTGGTGGCTGAGCCAGGAGGAGAAGACAGGGTCACTCAGCGCAGCACAGCCAGGGGGTGGGGTGCAGAGGCTGACTGTGCAGTTATGAGTCCATGGTGATCCCTGACAGTTAGATGTCAGACCAAGCCCATTCTTTAGGCCTAAAATGTGTTCTCTCGGCTGAGAAAGTTTTTGAGCTTTTCAAAAAGGAGAGAAGAACCAAGAAAGCCGAAGAAAAGCCCCAATGCCTTATTATTAAGTGACACTTAAAATCTTCTATCAACAGAAAAGCATTGGAAATCTATGCATTTTCCCAAAACATCTCCACCCACAGCACAAATGTGACTACCAGGAAGATGTTTTCCCAGAAATGGGCACTAGAACATCGACTAATGCAGGAGAAAAGCAATAAATTCATCTTCAGTGTTGCCCCAAGGTCCATCACCCCTCTTTCTGGCCAAGCACAGAAGTTCTCTGAGACAGGAAAATCCCAAGTTAAAGCTTATTCTGGGCACTTAGGGAGACCCTTGTCTGAAGGTATTAAATTTTTTTTTAAAGGACTGGAAATGTAGTTCAGAGCCAAGACTCTGGGTTCAATCTCCAGTAACACACACACACACACACACACACACACACACACACACCATGAAATGGCCCAGCATTTTCTTCTTTGCTTAGTTCTTTTGTTGATATATGTTTGCTATGCAGGATGAATACATTAATTTTCAAGAGGTGGTGTATGTACACAACCCCTGTTAATCTTTTTTTACTTCCCTTTACCCCCTTTCCCTGCTTCTCCTTCCCTCCACAGACCTCTTCCAAGTGCAGACTGTCCACTTTCCTGCTCCCTGTCATCCGTCTTCCGTTTTGTTCTTCACGTTATTCATACTTTGGACTTCTCATGTAAGGGGAACTATATGACACCTAAGCTCTGTGTCTGATGGGTTTCTCTCAGTGTTATGAGCACCCACCCATTTCCTACAAATTATTCTGGCACAGCATTTTTTAAGTACACAAGAACAATAGGAATAAAATCATTTTTCTTTCATTTTTGGATTCTTTATAAGAACATTTTTAAATGTGCATTTCTGTCTTTTAGATTTTGCAAAATATTATTTTTAAAAATCAGGGGACAGGGAGGTGGGTGAGTGTGTTAAGCACCTGCCTGGCAAGCACAAGGACGTGGGTTCAATCCCTAGTACTGCATTCTGTGTTTGCCTCCGTACTAAGCCAGCCACTGAAACTGGGTATGGTGGTGCACACCTGTAATCCTAGCTCTGGGAAGGCTGAGACAGGAGGATCACTATGAGTCTGAGCTACATAGTTGCTACACCAAATAAATCAATAAAAGATTTAAAACAATTAAAATTAAAAAAATAAAAGTCAACCATCTGATTAATTAAGTTCCACTGGAAAATTTATAAGAAGCACCAGAAGGTCACCCACCTCTGAAGATACTAGAATCCAGGAACAAGCTTGGACTAACACAAAAACCAGCTGTTAGACCCCCATAGGTGTTGGAGGCCTCAGAGGAAGTGTAGCTTACACTGGGCTCTGGGAGCTTCTACAGCTCAGAACTGATAGAAAACCTCCCCGGGCATGTGGGGCTCTACACCTCATAGACAGCTTCCATCTTCCTTCAGGTCATTCTTGCAGTGGCTTCATGAGTTCACTGCACTGGAGAGAAAACAAGGGCCCAGAACAGGAGAGAAGCTCACGGGGTAACACGAGCAAAGCAAGAGCCAGAGCCAGCACTTAGGCCTTCTAAGCTCAAGTCAGCACTCAGCTTCCAGGCACTAATTGAAGAATTAGGATGCTGCATGGGGGGCAGGGGACACAGGTCAGGAAACATAGGTACTGGGTACAGTAAGGCTCCAGGGAGCATCTCCACACTTCTCATGCTTCTCTACCTTCACAGACTGTGCTCATAGCACCTACTGACACACACACTCTAAGGGGCCAACTGGTGCCCCCACACCCCCTGCTTAACCCAATGTAAGCCAACTTGTTCCCCATGGCTGGTCACCCCATCCAGGGCATCGCTTACGCACCAAAACATCAGAAGCTACAGCAGCCGGCTGTGCCCACAGCTCCAGCCAGCTGACAGCTCTTCCCCTTCTTCTTCACTAGTCCCTTCACTAGTTGCAGAACTGTGCATATAGAACAATGCTTCTGAACTTGTATGAGTGGCTGAGGACCTTTTTCCGATCCAGGCTGGGACTCAGTGGGCTTCCAACAGGGCCTGAGGTAATACATCCCAACATCAGGGTGCTTGTTCCTCACTGGGCTTGCAGAGTAAGAAGAATGTAAAGATGAGATTATTGAAATGGGCTTAAGAATCACATCTCTCAGTGCTTTTCAGTCTTTGCTTGGCAAGTCCTCACAAGGTGTTCTGGGGAACAATTTGAAAGATAAGGAGGAAACTCAGATGTGCTCTGCTTACCTGCTTCAATTTTCCAATTCTGGAATTGAAATCCGTCATGAAGATTTCATTTGATAAAAGTTCCCCTTATTTTTACAAGTTTGAGAGCTACTGCTTAAATCTAACCACCTCACTTTGCAGAAGAGGAGCTCGCAGAGTAAAAGGATGGGCAAGTCTCGCAAGAGGACACCGCAAATTAGGCCTGCCCACGTCCAGCCTGGTCCCTTCTCCACTTCTGCTTTGCTGCCTCAGCAAGGCCATGGTTTGGGGTTTTTCCTCTTTCCCTGGGCTCACCAAAGCAAAAACACCATAATCCAAGATGTCCTGGCTGTCTCCACAGTCAGACACTCCACCTCTCCCCACAACAGGCGGGCTCCTCAGAACTGTCCCGCCCTCTCTAACAGACAAGTCAGGGCAGCCAGCAGAGGAGGGGACAAGATTACTCAGAGTATAGCGGAGCAAGGAGCATTCCCCCAGATGGATGGGCAGGCAGGTAGGCAGGGAGGCAGGCATGTGCTCACAAGACCTCAGCATTCCTTGTCTCCAAGGAGGGGCCCAGTGACTCTCTGGGCCCTGGCAGACAGCTTACTCCATGCTGATTTGCAGATGACAAGCTAGGGCAGCTGCAGGGCTCCTGTATAGGAAGGTTAGTCATCAGCGGGGAGCCAGCAGGAGGGGGTGGGGAGGTACAGGACTCAGGGGAAAGTCCCAGGAAGAATGTGCCTAATACAGCAGAGGTCCTCCTCTGTCTTTGAGACTGGACAGGGGGGGGGTTGTCATTTGAGAAAAGTCCTAAGAATCTACAGTGTAGAGAGGTTGTAAAAAAAACTAGTAACACATGGGAAACAATTAGTGGACAAAACAAAAGAGCGTGTAATGAAAGACCCAACTGAGTGGGTCAAAATGTGACAGGCACAGGTCAGAGCAAAAGAGGGTACCATGGGCCAGGTCACTTGGGAAAAGCCTTGAAGAAGGGCAGCCCACAGCAGGGCCTGGGTGGAGCAAGCTAGGAGAGGGGAAATAAGCATGGATGCTGACCCACGTTGCCATCAACACCCAGAGGGTGAAAAATGGTTTAAACCTTCAGACAAGCATGCGAGGGTGTGGCTGGGCTGGGTGCAGACTCCTCCTAGCTAAGAGCCATGATTCATCTGGCCTGACCCAGCATAGGTACCTTTGTACCTGTGCATGTCCACAGGGCCTTTCTAATTCCTGAGTGTCTTAGTTACATTTTTTCATTGCTGAGACAAAATAGCCAGTATCCACAAGTCCTGGGAGAAAAGGCTGTGTCACTCACCGTTTATACATGTTTCAGGCCATCATCAGCTGGTACCAGAGTAGGATAGCTTGGGGGGGGGGGGGGATTGAAGAGGAGCAACAGCGTGTGGTGGGCAGAAGGGAGCAAAGTGACCAGGGTCAGCCACAGCTGTTTCTATCCCTGCTGTCTTGTTCAGGTTTCCCAGGGCAGCAGCACTCACACTCTTAATCGCAGTGCCCTTGATGCTAGCATTGTACCATGAGCTGATCCCAGCATCACACACACCAACACACATGCACACATGCACACACACACACACACACACACACACTCATACACGCAGGATTCAGCCACCTCTGGAAAAGCCCCAGCTGTGACCACATAAGGCTTTGGGGGTCATCTAGACGTAAGCCCTCCCACTGAGCTATGTCAACTTCTAGAGTCCTCCTAGGATTTAGATGGGAGGAGAAAATCCAAGTGGCCTAACACAGAAGTTCTGTGATGATGAAATATCAAGACCCACTCACTGTTTCTGGCTCTCACTAAAGTTTTTCCATCCAAAGGCATAGATATACCCAGGTCATAGATTCAAGTCAGCCAACAGACCAGGAAAGACACCACAGTCAACTTACAATGAAGAAATTCCTACCTCCTGTCTCCTCTACGTTCCTATCTCCAGTCTGACCCAAATCCAGGAGTAAGAGTGAGTCGTGCTAAAATCTTCTGGACTCACAGGCAGTCTCCTCAGCTGTGTGTCTCTGCAGTGGGTAAGTCTTAGAGTATTCTACTTTTCAAGGACGCCCTGCTCATCTATAAAAGTAAGAATGGAGCTGTCACACCTTCCACACCCTCCTCTGCTCTGTCCCCTGCCTTTCTGGAGCATCACCCTGGCCTCTACCATGTGCCTGAGCACCCAGCAAGCCTGCATTCTTCACTTGCATTAGGGTTCCCACCTGCTGACCCCAACCTCGGTGTGACTACCCTACCATCACACATTTGCCTTTCTTCCTTGAGCAAGCAACTTGGGCTCTTCTCACAGTCTACCTACAACCTTCTGAGGAGCTGAAGTTCCGCATTAAGCACCATCTAGGACTGCTGGACCTGTAGGAAGACTTGCTGTCCATACTTTCTAGCAGCATCACTTGACAGATGAGAAAAGCTAAGATGTTAAGTGACTTCTTTCAGGACCACACAGCCACTTGGTAGTGGTCACAAGCCAAATGCGGGTCTCCCAGTTCCCAGCTATGAGGAGTGTGAATTGCCTATGAGATGAAATTACTGCTTGGGCCCCACCTGGGCTCTGGGTCACCATATCCATGGGCTATTTGCAAGTAAAGGCAGGCACCTGCTGACCAATGGCCCATAAAGGATGCTGGCAGTGGGAAGGAAATGAGCCTTGGTCAGCTGCTTTACTTTATTTCACTTCACTTGAAAGCATCAGTTGGGGACCACTTTAGCAGAGGCCTAGTTGGCCCCCTCATGCTACCCAGTCACCTCAGCAAAAAAAACGGTGCAGCATAGTGAAGAGAAGCCTATGTAAACTGCTTCATTAAAGAGTGAAACAGCAAGACAGAGCTTATTAACTCCCTAGTTACATCTTGCCACAGCTGTATGATTAATTCAGGTCATTCCTTGGTTCTTCTCCTTAGACATTCAAGTCACTCGTTGTCTGAGGCCTGTTGCCCAGCCCCAAGCCCTAGAAGCTCCACACTGGCCCCATCTTCAGTTCTGCAGGAAAGCAACTGTGGGTCTGGCCGGCTGTTGAGAGCAAAACGAGTACTGGGCCTCCAGCCCAGGAGGCCTGGGTTTATTTGCTATTCACCAACTGACCTTGAGCAAGTGGGCTTACGTCTATATTTTGACCGTGTGGGAGAGTTACTGGTGGTAGAGAAGTAAACAAAACAAATTTCTGACTGCAGACTTGGAAGAGGCACCACCATTCTGCTTTGGAGTCCTGAGAAGGCCTCCTTGCTGGGTTTCCTTTCTAGGGAAAGCAGATTTTCTCCAAGGGCTCAGAGATCCAGTGCTGGGACCCAAGCAACCCACGAAGTTGCTGGAGCTCTTATCAGCATTTCTCATCTCTGCCGGCGAGTGAGGGCGGGAGAGCCCAACGTGGGTGCCGCTACAGCCAGCAAGAGTACCCCTTTTTTCTAATAAGCAACAAATTATTTGAGGGGACTTAGTTGAAAACCAGTTCTGCCCCCATAGTTAAATCCAATTATACCATAATTATAGGGAGTCTGTACACATCAGAGCTTAGTTAGAAAAGAATAGAACACCACAGCTCTTCAAAACATTGCCCAGAGGTAAACCTATAATTTCACTACTGTGGCCCTGGTGAAAACTTCATGGGAAAGAAGGCACCCTGCCCTGAATTTTCCATCGGGGCAACTGAGAACATCACTGTGTGCTAGCTCTCCTGTGGTTTCAGAAAAGACAAGAGTAGGGAAGTGTCTGTTGTTTACTTCCAAATAGCCCAGAAAATAAGTATAGGCTCGTATAAAACTAGGTTTGCTGAGGAGGAAAAGAATTTATTTTTAAATTCTTTCTACTCCCTAATTTTAATAATTTTTCTGGAGTCAGTACAGGAAGGGAATGCCCCAGTTGGGAATGTTTTAAATTAGAAACTACAAGGGAAATTTTACTGCATTCACACTCAGTGCAAAAGGACTATTTATTTATCCACTTTCAATTCTCACACATGCAGAAAGCAGCGCAGAGACAGGTTCTGTGAGGAAAGGAGAGAGGCGGCAACGTGGAACCATAATGGAACAGGGTGGTGAAAGGGCAGACCTGAGGAGCCAGAAAACTGTTTCCCAGAGGAGAGTCTAAGGAACAGTTCTGTTACCTAAGAAATGACTTAACCTCCGTTCCCTTGCCTATAAAAAGTCTGTACCACAAGAATTACAAGTGCAAGATGTGAGGAAAACTTTGGCAGAAGAATTACGGGAGCAGCGCTGACTCATGATGTGGAACTCTGCCAGGCTAGATGGGCAGCTCAGATCTGGGGCAGGGGAGCCACCTGCTCACCACGTGGGCAGAAGCCTCTATGAGGGACGCCTCCAAAAATGGGTTTCAGGAGGTAGTGGTGCTTCTAGAGGAGGCATCTCTTAAAGACTTTGTAAGTGGAAAGAAAAGTGAAAGGAAAAACACATAAGCAGCATCTCCACCCCCTTGGTACCCCCCAAGGCTGGGGACTGGTCTGGTGGTTGAATTAGGCGTTGGGTTGCAGGGCCCTGGGAGCCCTCATCACTCACAGTTATTCCTGCCCCAGGAGCACTGCTGAGGAGCAGAATAGGCAGGGAGCCACCCTAGGGAGGCTTGGGAGCCCCACACAAATGAGAAAGCAAGAGGGGGAAAGGTGGGGCAGGGGTGCTAAGAACCACTACTTCAGAGGACTCTAGTCTCTACTGTCACAGAATCCAGTTTTAAGCTATCAAAATGTGCACTGCTAGAATGGCACACTGCTCCCTCAAATGTTGACTGTTGGTTCTCATAAGCAGACAGTAACCAACTGCTGTCCCCTCCTCTGGGCTGGACTTCAAGAAAACGGGGCAGTGCCCATCTGGGCCTCATCACCCATGCTGAGCACAGAGACCAGGTACACTGAGCAGTTCTTCTGTTGGCAAAACCCTGCTTGTTAGCTTTTAGGAAGCTGGGCCCTGACGTACAAGCCTGGCAACTGTAAGCTGCATGCTCTGCTGAGCAGATGTTCCTATCTACTTTCCAGATGTTACCGCTAGGTCCCATTGATAGACGAGGAAACCAGTGTCAAGAGTGCACTTGGCCACAGAATTACACAACCATGAATGGAGTCTGTACTGAAACTAAAGTCATCTAAGCCAGGGCTTCCCCCATGCCCACCGTGGCCCCAAAGGGACCCGCAAGTCCACACCTGGTTCATTTCACTTCAGCAAGTTGAATGAACCAGTGCTCTTCCTCATTCGGAGCTTCAAATGATGCTAAATAGATGTACACCCAAATACCTCCCAGACTTAGGAAAGCCTACCGCAGAGGAGAGGCTCTAGGCCCCGCCTCCTAAGATAGCGTCTTCCGTCCACCCGGGCCATCTTATTATCCGCAGTCTGCCCTGTCCCCACCACACTCCTGCCTATTAAACTGTAGGATCATCCCCTCCCCAAGTGGGCTCCTGGACTGTTTTATTGCTCTGTGGCTCAGAACTGCTGAAGTCAGCACGAAGCTTGCTTCTCCCCGACACAGGCAAGACGGATGAGCTGGCACACGCTGCTGTATGTACTGAGTGTGGAGACCTCTCCTCTGAGACCCAGGATGAATTCCCAGCTGAAAACGTGGTTGTTTTGCCAGCATAAGTAGAAGCAAGGCCCAAATTCAGCCAAATTCAGCCTTGGCTCCCTGGAGCAGCTCAGCCATTTTGGCTGGACCTGTTTTCCACACGAAGGCTTTGCAGCCATCCAGCCCTCCAACTCTTGTTCACCCTGGCCCTTTTGTCCACCTAAACCGTCTTTGTGAGTGCAGCAAGCCTGGCTGAGAATCTAGTACACACACACACACACACACACACACACACACACACACAAACACACACACACTGGGGGGCCTGAGCTAGGCAACCTGGTGCCTCGCAGCCTACTTGTCCCCCTTCATTGACCCACCAGTCATTTTCTCCCCATTAACACTGGCCCACTCTTGCCAACCTTTCCTCTTTATTTAGCAAATTTTAACTGGCATCTCATGAAACATACGAAATTGAGGCAATGCTTCCAACAGAGATTGCCAAGCTGATTACTTGGGCAGCTCCGTCTTGCAGAGATGCCCACGAGGAGCTGCAGCCTGCTTGGCTGCGCTCCCTGAGACAGGGCAGACTCTCCCCATCCCCTCACACCCTTCTCTCAGACCTCCCGGGTGGCCAACTCATGACCCAGGATGGTGCCAGCACTGTTCTGCCTGTTTCCTCGAAGGGGACTCGCCCCTCCCCCTCAGCCTTCCTTCCCTCATGGAGTGCAGTCTCTTCTCCGGCTGGAGTGTCTGTGCGCAGTTGGGTGGGGCCTCCCACAGGAAGCCTTCCTGAGCCCCTCTCCTTTCCCGCAGAGCTGCAGCAGGGCTGCATGTTCCTTTTGCTGCTGCACACACACCTCCTCCTGCTCCACCACAGAGTCTGTGGGGCCAGGACTCAGTCTTCCCCTTCAGCCCTTGGGAAAGAATCTGGTACACAGTAGTTGCTCAATAGCTGTTAAGTGAGGCATGAATTAACAAGAGACACCAGTCTTTCCTCTGCACCCTCTGCCTGTCTAATTTTCAAAATTCTGAGAGTCCAGCAGGCAGACTCTGCAGGCCAGCGTTTCTGGGGCTCCCTTGGTGTTCTTGCACGCAATGTGCTTTGGCAGCAATGCCAGGAATGCTTTCCAAGCTAGGAGCAAGGATGCACACCCACGACCCCAGCACTCTGGGAGGCTGAGGCAGAGGGATCAACAGTTTGAGCCTCAGTAGCCTGGGCAGCTGAGTGACTTAAGAAGATCATCTCAAAAAATAAAGTATGAAGGGCCTAGGCTCAAGCCCTGGTACAGCACACACACAAAAAGATTGTGCCTACCTTTTAGCTTTACTAAGGTATTTGCATGTTAATTCAGAAAAATATAATCCCAATCAAGCATGAAGGCTGCAAGCAACTTGGAGAGCTGATAGAAGCTGTGTGTGTGGTGCGTAATGCGAGCTGATAGAAGCCGCACGAGGCACAACCCTGCACTCAAGACAACTGCCTATGATTTGCAGGGCTCGGATGGCCCCTGGGTTCCCTCTTCTGTCTGCAGCAGGGGAAAGGTGGGTGGAAGGGAGGGGCCTTCAAGAGGGGCTGCAACAGAGCAGCAGGCAGCTCAGCCACCCCACCCCCACTCCCAAGCACCTCACAGAGGATGCGTCCCATCAGGAGTCAGGGAACACTGCACCAGCAGCATGGTCAGTCTGTCATAACTCCCAGGATAGAAAAACAGCCTGGGGCAGCCTCTGAGAACACAAGGGAAGCAGGACAGGAGTCCAAGGGAGGGGAAGCACAGCAGATGCCTCGTCCAGCAGAGGCACCACCGCCCTTCCTCTGGTCACGGCAGTCACTGTAACGTCAGTGCTTGCTGAGCACGGGTCACACGCCAGGCCTTGGTGCAGCACTGCTTCTCAGAAAAGCAACTTAACAGTCCAGGGCAGCAGCAAGGAGGGGACTTGTCGCCTCCCACAGCCCAGTGTGCCTGGGGCTGTGCACAGGCCACAGGTGCTCTGTGCCGCAAAGCTGCATGGTCGCTTTACAGAGCCCCAGCCTCCCTGGCCACCCAGTCCAGCCCCAGCCCGAGGAAAGCGATGTCCAACCAGCAGGCGGCTTTGGGCAAGCACAAGTGGTGTGTGCCCAAGAGGGGAGGTGGCAGGCCTGCCTCTTGTCCTCATTCCCACCTGCTCAGACAGAGCCTCAGGGGAGGCCCAGGCTGGGGGTAGGGGCACGCTCTGGCCTGGCCACCCTTTCTCACTCTCTACTGCCTTGGGAAGCGACTGTGTCCTTACTGTGTGGACTCTTGCTGACACCTCCAGGTAGAAGAAACCTCCTTCTGCAGGTCCCTCATGTCCCCGGGCTCCAGGGAGCAGTTTCCCTCTGCCACTTTGCCCTTCCTATTCTGCTACCAGAAATCATACAGCCCTCAGAAGGACCATGCAGGTAGCCGGTAGGAGGATGCACCAACCAGGAAGGGGACATTGCGATTACCTGTGGCCACAGTCCCTGACTGTGCCACCAGCACCGGGGACTGGTGCAGGAAGATGAGCATGGGGACCACATGCCTGACAGAGAGATTGTGGCATGGGAATGTGGGGTGGGGCAGGTCATTAGGTGCCTGAAACTGGGACAGGGAGAAGCTGACCAGTTGCCTACCACCCTTACCCATATTACTCAGGGTGGCCGAGGAAGTCTGTGCCGGGTCACCTTAGGCCCATGCACTGCCCCACAGCAAACAGACCCAGCCCAGCACAGCAGCACCCAGATCTGGGACGGGCCCTGGTACCCAGGAAGGGCGGGCATCATGAACTAATTTCCTGAGCTGTTTTGAAGCCCTGTGGCTACCCTAGCTCTGGGCGCCACCCATGCAGCCAGCATCCCCTGTCCACCAGCTCCCTCCTGGGCCAGGGGAGACACTGAGGGGCAGAAAGTGTCCATCATCCATAGGACAGGTGGTTT
>PVJA010020963.1:0-36244 GCA_004027025.1 Myocastor coypus | reverse complement strand
AGAAATGCTCCACATCGCTAGCTATTCGTGAAATGCAAATCAAAACAACACTTAGATACCATCTCACCCCAGTAAGGATGGCTATCATAAAGAAATCAACCAGCAACAAATGCTGGAGAGGCTGTGGGGAAAAAGGAACCCTTCTCCACTGCTGGTGGGAATGCAGATTGGTGCAACCATTATGGAAAGCAGTGTGGAGTACCCTTAAAAAACTAGAATTGGAAGTTCTGTTCAATACAGCTATCCCCCTACTGGGAATTTTCCCAGAAGAACTGAAAACATCATACCATAGCGATATCTGTCCACCTATGTTTATAACAGCCCCATTTGTAATAGCCAAATCTTGGAAACAACGAAAATGCCATCATTTGAAGGATAATTTTAAAAATGTGGTATTTTTATACAATGGAATACTACTCATCCATAAAGAATGATAAGTTTGAAGACTTCATAAATAAATGGATGTATATTGAACATATACTCATTAGTGAAATAAACCAGACCTATATGTGTAAATATCGTATAGTCTCGCTAATATAAGAACGTTAAAGAATAAAACAATAACTTAAGGGCAGAATACAGCTGAATGTGTTATGGATTAAACAACGAAGTGACTGGAAGCAGACAAAGCAGAGAACATATCAATAGCAAAAATATACACTATGTACACAGGATGAATCAGATATTGGTCTCAAGAACCTTCAAAAGGTTCAGCATATTCATTATAGCACAATGTAACGTTAAAACTATGTTTGGAATACATGTCACTCTTGTCTTTTTGATAGGTACTGCTCCTGGTGTAAACTCAGTTACTGTCATTCTCTCAAGGGTAGTACTTGAAAATAAGAGACTGGGCCAAAAACCATATTCTTGACAGGATACAATTTTTTATTTCCTTGAATTTCCAAATATCTGTGTCAAAATTTTGTAACTGCTTATACCACATTGTATGGAAAGTTATTAGAATATCAATGATGGTTAGAAAATATCATTTCCAAGCTAAGTCAAAGATATTTGATATTCAGAAAGCCAGTGAATATAAGCTCAAGTACCTATGTTATAGAGCAATAGTATCACAAAGCTTTTCTGCTGGAGGGTTAAGAATGTAAGTTAACAGACCAATAATTGGAGAAAAAGAAGGGTTATAAGGATAGCCAATATTTTGGCCCTAGCCCTTGAAGGTCAATAAAGACCCAGGATATAAGAGAACCTGTGCTGTATTATCCTATAACTCAGAGGTGTCCCAAATTTCCTGGTCAAGGAGATTATGGGACCTCAGAGGAAAGGGATGAGTGAACTGTAGTACGTCTAAGGAGAGTTACCCATAGAAAAACATTCTATCAGGCTTTCTCAGAAAGCAAAATGGCTAAGCAATGGCCGTGACTCGTCCCAAAGGCTGACACTAACAACAGTTCTACAAATTACTGTCTATGTTCCCAAGCTTAATCCTGAGGGGATTTGACCCTGGAAGATCCAAAAAAAATGAATGTTTTGTTGTACAGGTCTTGCTTCCACTTGCCCTTGACCACCCAGCAAGAAAAAAAAATCCTTAATTACAATACATGAAAGTCAGAGCTAGATTGGTGAGATGAGCTTTAGGAGGCTTAGTTTCAATAGCCTCCAACATCACAAGCTTCACTGGTGGCCCACTGCAATTGCAGAACATTTGACTGTGTGTGTATCTGCTTCCTCTTATTCCAAAGAGAAATATATTCTTTGCTTTTTTTTCTAAGCAACATCAATAGGGAGGTGGGTCATGCCCACACACTGTACTCTGTAGAACGATTGTGAGGACAAAATGTAATATGTCAACTTTCAAAGAAAAGAAAGGTGAAAAGAAAAGAAAAAAAAAGTAATGTTGATTTAGAAGGGTTAATATTTAATTGTTTGATCAATCTTGTATACCTATATGTGTTAATCTAAACTGATCTGATGATGAAAATATGTAATATAACCATTGTTAAATTTAAACAATAAGAAATTGAAACTTGAAAAATAAATAAATAAATAAATAATAATAAAAAATAATAAAAAAAAGACCTGCCTGGTCTAAAAAATGAGCTCAAGGCCAACCGGAACTGCATAGAGCACCCCTGTCTCAAAAAGACAAAAAATAATAAAGAGGTATTGCTTAATATCAGAAAGTGCTTGCATGTCAATTTAGCATTTGATAACAAAATATGAATTTAACTTCACCAAATATTTGCCTGACATTTTGGCATAAGCCTGCAATTCCAGCTATTTTGTGCGGGAGGGAGTGAAGAAGGAGGCTCAATATTCAAAGTTAGCCTGCACAACTTGAAAGATCTCACTTAAAAAAGAGAGAAAAATAAAAGAGAGCTAAGCATGTAGCTGAGTGTCTGAGCAACACTGTGTTCAATATCTAGTGTAGTAAGGGAAAAAAGTAGCTGTTTAACCAGAAGAAAATGGCATTTTTCACATTAATCTATAAACCCATGTAGGAAGTCTGGTAAATATTTTATTACTAATTCTTGAGTTTTCTAAACCAACACTTACACTATACTCTGAAAGCATTTCATCAGATTATTCCATCGCATGGATACTTTAGTACCATTTAGTATATATTTTTATTTCTGTTAGCTATAATTACATCCAAATCATGATGCAATGAGTTCAATAGTTAAAAATAAACAAATGAAGATACAACACAGGAATCTTGGAAAAGGTGTTTGGAAAAGGATTAGTTGATAGTATGAAAAATGGATACCAGTAAAATACTAATCATCAGAATGTTTAGTCTATCAGTGTACTGTACCAAGGAAAAGGAAGAAAAGCTTCATTCTTAATGCAGAGACACATTCGAAGATACTATGAAACTGTTCTTGGAAAAGTAGTTTTATAATGAATCAACTCATAGTCTAAAATGTGCCATATAGGCCACTAAACAAAAATGGCATTGCAATATTTTAGAACAATCTTTCTGCTTGATTTACAAGCTGTCTAATAACAGGTTCCTCAAGATAAACATTCAGCAGTATTACATTGTTCTTAATTGTTTACATACAATTTTGGTAGTTTGTCATTTTTGGTCCAATTAAAAGCAAAAATAAACTGCATAATAAATTAAAGTGACACCCACTAATGAATAGAAAAATAATTAAATCATAAATTGTATATATATATATATATATATATATATATGTAAACTACATTTTAATATTAAATTGTGACACATTTAAGAAAAATGACATATAATTATGAAATACACGAATTAACATTTATGACTCAAGCAATATTTTACGTACTTTATGTGTACAATAATCTCACATTTTGAATTCAGTTGTTTTTTAACAAACAAATGAGAACTGTAGCAAACACATAGAAATTTATTTAAGATATTCATACAAAGACAAATTTTTACATACTTGATACAGGGTCTTGATACATAGCTCAGACTCATAGTAATTCTCCTGTTTTCAGCCTCCCCAGTGCTGGGATTACAGGTGTGTTTCACCATGCCAAGTTTCAGTGGCCAGCTCAGGGTGCCCGGGGGCAGAGGGGGCATGCCATGTATTCCAGCGATTGAACCCTGGTTCCTGTGTTTGTCTAATTAGGTGCTTAGTCCACTGAGCTATCTTGACTGCCCCAGTGTTTTGGATTTTTGTTTGTTTGTTTGTTTATTTTTTTGTCTGCAGAACTGGGGATTGAACTTAGGTCCTTACGCTTGCCAGGCACAAGCACATATGCTACTGAGCTATCTCCCCAGCCCCACAAAGACAAATCTTAAATGTTAACTTTTCCCTTTTTTTCTTCAAGGTTAACACATAAAGTATATTCTGACTTGTCCAGTATCCTTCAAATTCATTATCAACTATTATTTCAGTTTTAACTCAAACTTTTAAATTTTATGTATGAATGCAATTCCATTCAGGCTTGAAGCTGAGTTTTAAAAAACAGTTTACAAAGTTTGAGAAGTCCTAATTTTAGAGAAGGTGCTATGGTGGTCTTAAATATCACTAGCGTATTTGAAAATGTACAAAGATGGACAGAATAAGCCAATATTTTTCATGAGATTGCTCTTTATCACATGTAAAATGTATACAATACTTTAAGATTCACCTCTCCCTTCCTATAAATTTTAGACTAAATTTTGTTTCCCTAAACACCCCTGTTAAATTGAAACTATTTTAAAAATAGCTAATTTCAAATCAGTTGAATAATTTAAAGTGCATACGAAGTATTAGTAAATTTCATGGGACATTGGGAGATAACTTGGTGGTATAAGCACCTCCCTTGCAATGTAAAGGACCGAAGTTTGATCAATGGAACTGCATACCTTTTGGTCCCAAGAACCCTGGGCACCCTGAGTCGGTCACCAAGACTGGGTGTGGTGGCTCATACCTGTACTTCCATCACTGGGGAGGCTGAACAAGAGAATCACTATGATTACAAAAATAAATGAAAAAAGATTGTTTTCAAAATAGTGCAAGTGTCTGTCACACAAAAATAATGTTTAAAATGTTTGTTGGAGCTTTTTTTTTTTTGAAGCTCATTATTCCTTCAAAAAAGAACCTACTACAAAGACTGCCCAAGATTACTGAAACCAACAGAAGTGTTTTACAACGATGTGTATTTTTGATTATTTGATGAATTGCTTCATTTAAAAACTCTATTCTGCAATTATGTTCATTATAAACTATAGTAAGTTTTGCTTAAGAAAACAGATAACAAAATTCAATACAAATAACTGAATTTAACTAATCACTCACTATATGAATTTATGTAGATTCCTCTTATCTACAGATTTATGAATCATGTTCTGCAGTTTAGATTGAAACAACCCCCAATCAGATTAATAATGTTCTAACACTTTATCATAAACCTTCATTATTCATACTTGATGTTTACCCTCCTGAAGTAAAACATTAGTATTCCTCCTTATGTGGAAATAGTTATGTGCTATATTTTCATTTTCACAAATGAAGAAATACATTATCCACCTCCCTTTCTCTGTCTCTAGGTCCCTTTTCCACATATGCATTTTTGTTGTTATTGTAATTTTAGTTTATATTTTTGACATGTAATGGTTACATTCTTTGTAGTGATTTGGTAAGATGTGTCATGTAAAGTAATAATCACTATATATTAGGCTGGGCACATACCTTATGCGTATATATGTATATATAAAAATAGCACATGAAATGTAATATTAAACAAGAGTTAAAACGTGAATAGGAGTCCGGCCCAATAGCGCAGTGGATTGAAGCACTTACAAGCAGGTGCAGGGGCCAGGAACTTGATCTCCAAGACTGCCCTGCTGGCCCTGACCCTGGCGACAGCATTTCATACTGGACATGGTGACATGCACCTCTAATCCCAGCTTTTGGAAGGCTGTAAACAGGTGGCTCAATACAAGTCTGATCTAGTAGTGTGACCCTGAGCACCCTATAGACTCTTCCCTAAAATATAAGAAAAGAAAAGGAACGAAATGCAAATGGAACTCTCAGGCTTAATCTCATAGTAAGTCAATGCTAAAATACTGTACTTATTCTGTATTCTACACTTTTAATGTCAAGAGCTTGATATATGCACAGCATAAATTACATTTGCATTTAGCTACTTGTGGCCATTATTATTTTAGTAGCTACTGCACAGTTTATGAAAATACAGTATAGACTTTGCTAATTATGAAAATTTTCAAATTATTTAAATTTTTGTTCTCATACATATTTTCATATTAATTTTGAATTTACGGCATATGAAAGAAACACAGTGAAATTATTGTTTCTTATTGAGTACTGGTAGGTCAGGTTATATATTTTTGAAACTATTTCTCAAAGTGTGAATTCCTTTTCTGAATTACATCTTGCCTTAAAACTACAACAATTTAAAAACTATGGAATAACTGAAAAATGGCTACTATTGGCTATAATCTCATTTTTTAAAAATTATGATGTATATATTGTTGATGAACATATATCCTCAAATTTTCTTATTTATTACAAAAAATGTTAGAAATACTGAAAAGCTTTATTCTATTTTTTCCTTGTCAGAAATTAAAGTCCTTGATGGAGACAACAGAATAAGGTATTCCACCCAGAATTATTCCACAGTTATAACTGGCTCTCAATGTAGGAGATTGTCATCAGGTGTTGCATAATTCTTCCTACCAACTAAGAACCAGAGAGACTAAAGCTAATTGCTCAGAATAAAATTGTCTTTTGTCATGTTTCATATTAAAGGTAAGTAAAGCACAAAAATTTATATACAAAGGTAATTGCCACCTACAACAAACATCAAGATTATCATCATATTTAGACATATAAGCTTTCAGAATATGTAGTCCAGTATACTAACACTCATCATATATTGCTGTCAAATTTAAGCTAAAATTCAATTCTTTCATTTCTTTAAGAAATTGTCATATATAAACGTTACAGTATTTTTTTCTTATATAGGTGGTGCTTTATCTTGGTCCTAACCATCCAGCAGAAAAGTATAACCACAAGGTACAAAACGTAAAGCCATATTAATATGCTGAGCAATAAAAGACTCAAGTCAACAGCTTCTGACATTGCCAGTTCTGCTCATAACCCACTATTATGAACTATTGTACTGTATTGGGTTATTTTGTTGAATTCATGCACCTACAATATTTCAATGTAATGTAACACCCATCTCCAACAAAACAAAACCGAAAACAAATAAACAAAAGATATATATATATATATATATATACTAGTTAGGCTAGATATACAGCTAATTTCTCTTACTATCATTGAGAAAAAAGATTTGTGCTAATAGAGTTTAGACAAGATATCGTATCTGCATCTTGTACTCTGAATAGCTATTATGAAGACAACATGCAATGTATTAATTATTGTAACTGTCCTTCCTACTAACCTGATTTGAAACTGTCTCAAAGCTACTTCTTTCTCATTGCATTAATAAAAAATAAACAAAGAAAAAGATAAATTCTAAGTATACAATCAATAAATATAGCTAAGCCTTACAGTAATGGTCAGTGCAGAATAATAAAACATTTTCATTAATACAGAACATTGTATCAAGTGATCACCAGTCTTGAGCTACACATACATTAAGGATAGTAAAATGAAAAATGGGGTACTAATTTCTAGTTAGGTGACAAGTAAAATGGTAAAATAAATTTCATTATTAAATCATTAATGAATGAATGCTATTTTGTAATATTGAGTTTTGAAGTAATTAAGTAGTAAACAAATTCAAGAGATTGTTGGCTATTTAAATAGTTGAGAAAGAATAAAATTTCTCTTCGTTTTAAATTGGAAATCTCTTGCCGTCAAAGAGAAAAAAAATGTTTCCATAGGTATAGATAAATAGTATCTTAAAACAGAATTATTTTCGTAAAAGATTATATGGTAAAAATAAAATCTGTCAGATACTATATAAATTAGTATATTATATCTGATAATTTAAAGTTGCAAAAAATTATTAGGCCAAGACAATTCATTTCCTAACAGTTAAAGTATAATGAGTAGGACCCACTGCATTATTGGTACTCAACATGATCTGATATACCACCATCACAATCTTTATATGAACAGTATAAAGAATGTGATGCATGATAAAAATCATTAATTCTTTAAAACCTTCAGTCAGGGAATTCAATATTACAGTGCAATTAATCTAACATAGAATTAGTCAATTTTGTCACTGTCTTACTTTCTGAAATGTTAGATATATAACATATGCATAACATGAATTATTGTGATATAGAAGCAAGGAGTGCAAACTGCTGCTTTCTGTTGTATCGAGTTATCAGTTTCCTCAATCCTTTCAAGTCTGCTGACATACACTGTCATTCTTTTCTAATATATAGTCAAATATGAATGCATACTGCCTGCTAAAGTTTACAAATATCCTCCTATTTCTATTTTCAGGTAGATTTAATCCCTCACTTCAAATTTTACACAGTGCTGGACATAGCCTTTACAAATGCTAGGGATTTGCAATTTTTACTTTTAATCATATAGTTGCATCTTTTTTCACAAACTTAGATTGCTCCTTAATTCAGGAAAAGCTGGCCATATCTTTGTAAATGCAGGGCAGTGACCACAGTTCTTTTTCTCAGCAGATGCTGGTTGTTTTGAACATCAGCAAAAATTTTCCTGAATCTTCTGCTCACAAAACAAATTGTTCATAAATAATAACATTTATAAACTGAGACATTAATGTGTATACACACATATGCATATATTTTATAAAGAAATACTGGTGAATATGTTAAAATGCCCTGAAAGTTTAAAAATCTTAGCCAAAATTAATTAACTCCTAATGAAACCCATTAATCATCACAGTGGAAATGGAATATGTTACATATGCAGTATCAAATATTTAAAATTTGAAATAAATTTATTTATGTATTGATTGATGGATGGATTGACTTGGTATAAGGTCTTGCTACACAGCTCAGATTCGTGGTAATCCTCCTGTCTCTGTCTCCCCATCACTGGGATTGCAGGTGTACACCACCATGCCCATTTTCAGTGCCCAGTTCAGCATGGGGCCTGCACAGCATGCAGTAAAAGGAATTGAATCTGGATTCTCTGTTTGCCAGTCAGTCACTTAGACTGCCAAGCTATCTCCCAGGGCCTTTCTTAATAATTCTTAACCAAATTTTTTAGAGAATGAAAAGAAAGTTCACAAATCAGTTATTCTCCATTGCAGCCTTCCTTTTAATGAATTTAAAATATGAAAAAATAAAAGGGATAGTAGAAATTTCATGTCATTATTTTCTAATATTGAAAATTTTAATGTAATTTTTAGAATCTATGGAATATTTTGTGTAACATTACTCTCATTTGTACACATGATTGTAAAATTATTTAGAATGCTGTGTATTAGAGATTGCTTTTCTATCTTTTTTATAGTATATTGTAAGAAACTATATTAGGTTGTTTTAATTGATTTTAAATTACAATTGTGTCTTTTCTATGTGTCAATATGTTCATATGTGGTCATGTCAAAATAAACTTATAACATATGGATTTATGCACTGTTACTTTCAAAGTAGCAGTTGGGTCCAGAAGCTAAAACCAAGCAGAAAAATATCACTTATATTTCTCTGTTGTGTGCCACATAATGAAAAAAAATAGTTCACAAGGAAGTCTACTATGCACAGAAAAAGCCATTTTACAGAGGCATAACTTGAATATTCTCCTGAATTTACACTGTACTTAGAAAGGTAAATGAAATATTTTTGATCTATGCTAATAAATAAACTGCTCCCCAGAAATGTACTATGTGCAACTATCTTGAGAAATATTGATAACTTCACACAACTCATTCATTGAAAAAGTCACACACACGGACCCGCTTGCCACACCGCGACAGCCAGGTAAGAAATCTCTCAGATAGGAGCCCGGCAGGATGGCTCAGTGGTCTAAAGCACCTGCAGGCAGCTGCAGGGACTGTGGTTCGATCCCCAGCACCACATGCTGCGCCAGCCCTGCCCTCGTGGCAGGCCAAGCCGGCCATAAAAATAAATAAATAAAACTTATCGTGATTTTAAAAAATTATAAAAAAGAAAAAGAAATCTCTCAGATAGTGCTCATCCTCCAACTGGGCAACTGCCCAAACTCTGACACCACACACCATCCCCACATGGCTGTCCACCATCTCGACTCATCGGGCCTTGTGGCAAGCAGCTGCCTGAGGTCCCACTCACAGCGAGGCACGTCTGGTGCGGAACAAACTTGGTGGATCCATACCCAAATTACCATAGGTACTAACTGCACAACTTCATCAAAGTGCAGAGATGACTGCTATAAAAAACGACAGACAAGGAGCAAGATCCAATCTCAGGTCCGGAGACCACCCAAAGCAAATACAGGAGACACTACCATGGAAGAAAATGGTATTCGTGCAGAGAAAATCTCTGTATTGATAGGATCGGAGGTACACAAACAAGTGCAGAAATGTATAGAGCATTCAGATCAGAGACAACATCTGAAGTATAAAAGAAATGCATGAATTAATAGACGATGAAGTGCAGTGTGCCACCAGTAAAGCTTGTGATGTTGGAGGCTATTGAATCTAAGCCTCCTAAAGTTCATCTCACCAATCTAGCTCTGCGTTCCATGCATTACCTTTAACTGTGTATGTATCTGCTTCCTCTTAGTCCAAAGAGAAGTATATTCTTTCCTTTTTTTTTCTTTTCTTTCTTTCTTTTTTCTATGCAACATCAATAGGGAGGCGGGTCATGCCCACACACTGCGCTCTATAGAATGATTGTGAGGACAATATGCAATAAGTCAACTTTCAAAGAAAAGAAGGGGGAAAAGAAAAAAAAAAGTAATGTGGACTTAGAAAGGTTAATGTTTAATTGTTTGATCAATCTTATATACCTATATGAATTAATGTAAACTGATCTGATGATGAAAATATGTAATATAACCATTGTTAAATTTAAACAATAAAAAATTGGAAAAATAAATAAATAAATAAATAATAGACGATGAAGTGGAAAAACAACTACACAAGCATATAGACAAAACCACAGTAGAAACAACCTCTGAAGTAAAAAAAAAAAAAGACATTTCTAAATTAATAGCGTCTAAAATAGGGAACAACTACAGAAAGGTAGAGAGAAGAGAGCAGAAAGAATCTTTGAGCTAGAGCAACAAAGCATGCCTATAATGAAAGACATCAGTACTACTAAAGAAGACATTGATAAAAATTAGAGAAGAATAGAAAAATGATGAATTCCCTGATGGAACAATATAGGAATGAAATAGATCACAAGAAACAGTTTCAAAGAGATGTACAAGAAAATATAGTCTAAATCACAAGCTGGGAAATCTGTATGAAATAAAGTGAAGATAGAGTCTCAGATCTTGAAGACAGTCATAGCTAGTGAAAAGGTAAGAAAGGATCTCTTAACAACAGCCAGAATGTAGGAAAATGTAATTCAACATCTGCAGGATGAAGGAAAAATGAACAACGTGAGATTAATAGGAATCAATGAGAAAGGAGTCTACATAAATGATATAAAAAGAATATGGGCAGAAGTAATAGCAGAAAACTTCCTAAGTTTGAGAAAACAATCAGGCATTCAGGTAAATGAAGCCTATAGAACTCCAAATAGCATCAACCAAACTAAAAACACACCCAGATTTATAAAAATCAAGATCCCAGAAATCCAGGAGAAGAATATACTAAAAGCTGCTAGAGAAAAGAGACAGACCACATTTAAAGGAAAAACCATCAGAATAATGGCAAATTTCTCTTCACAAACCATGAAGTCAAGAAGAGCATGGAGCAGAGGGCTTCAAGTTCTCCATGAAAAAATAAATTCCAGCAAAGTCTGATATACCCTGCAAAACACTCCTTCAGTTATGACGGAGAAGTGAAATACTTCCACGACAAGGAACAACTAAAGAATTTCATAACATCACAGACAACCCTGCAAAGTATACCACAAAAAAATGTAGATAGGGACCAAAATGAGCTGGGCTCAACAAATGAGAACAGAAAGGACCCACCAAATGGGCAACCAATTAAACACAGGAGAAAAAGGTGTAAACAGTAGTAACTAAAACTCATGTGACTTATAAGTCTATACATTTCAATTAAAACCATCAATGTAAATGGACTCAAATTTCCAACTAAAAAAATAGACTGGTAGAGTGGTTAAGAACGCAAAATCCAACCATATGCTATATACAGCAAACACACTTACCTCATAAAGAAACTCATAGGCTAAAAGATAAAGGATCCAAAATAATACTACATGCTCCAGCACTTCAGAAAAAAGCAGAGGTAGCAATCTTGTTGCAGACGTTCTAAATTTCAAACAAAGAATGGTCAAGTGACCAAAACTGAATTAAAAAAATATAAGAACTCTCAACAACCCAATAACAGCCCATGAACACAAAATATAACAAAAAGTTTACAAACAAATAAATATCCATGACCTGATAGATTCACCACTGAATTCTACAAGAAATTTATAGAAGACATAAGTGAAATACTCCTCACACTCTTCACTGACATTGAAAAGTAAACAATCCTTGGCCGGGCGTGGTGGCTCATGCCTGTAATCCCAGCACTCGGGAGGCTGAGGCAGGAGGATCGGTGTGAGTTCGAGACCAGCCTGGGCTACAAAAGTGAGCTCAAGGCTGGCCTGAACTGCATAGCGAGACCCTGTCTCCAAAAGACAAAAAAAAAAAAAAAAGTAAACAATCCTCCCCTAAACATACTTAGAAGCAAGTATTACACTGATACCAAAACCAGAAAGCGATTCAACTAAAAAAAAAAAAAGAATTACCGGCCAATTTTGCTCATGAGCATAGATGCAATATTCTCAATAAAATCCTTGCCACTAGAATACAACAAATTATCAATAGTACTATACAGCATAACCAGGAAGGATTCATCCCAGGGATGCAAGGATGGTTCAACATGCAAGGATGGCTCAAATCTATAAATGTAATACATCATGTCAATAAAGCCAAAGCCAAAAGATTGTCTCAGTTGATGCAGAAAAGGCTTTGACAAAGTCCAGCACTCATTCATGTTCAAAATACTGCAGAAACTTGGAATAGAGGGCCTCTAACTCAAGCTTTTAAAAGCCATCTATGACAATCCAACAGCTAACATAATTCTAAATGGGGAAAAACTGAAGCATTTTACTCTCAAATCTGGAACATGACAAGAATGTCCTCTATCACCATTCCTATTCAACATACTACTGGAATTATTAGCTACAGCCATTAGAGAAGAGAGAGAAATAAAAGGAATAATATTAAGTGAAGAAAAAATTAAAGTATCATTATCTGCAGATGACATGATAATCTACTTGGAGGACCCCAAAAAATCAAGAAGCTACTATAATTAATACACAAATTCAGTAGCATATAAGGTTACAAAGTCAACACAAAAATGTCAGTGGCATGCCTCTATACAGATAACAAACACACTGAGAAAGAAATTAGTGAATCAATACCTTTTACGATTGCACTGAAGAACATGAAATACATAGGAATTAACCTAACTAAAGAAGTAAAAGATCTTTTCAATGAAAACTACAGTACTGTAAAAAAAAAGACATCCTATAGGATTTCAGAGAATGGAAAGATATTCCCTGCTCCTGGATAGGAAGTACCAACATTGTGAAGATGGCCATAGTCCCTAAACTGATATACAGATTTAATGCAATTCCTATCAAAATATCATCAACATACCTCACAGAACTCGAGAAGTCATCCCTAAAATTTATTTGGAAGCAATTAAGACCCAGAATTGCAAAGACAATCCTGGGCAACAAAGGCAGGGCAGGACACCTAAAGTCAGGAATTATAATGCTACAAAGATACAATGATAAAATCGGCATGGTTTTGGCAAAAAATAGAACTGAGAAACAGTGGAATAGATTAGAAGATGCAGAAGCAAATACAATCACACTCAACCACTTTATTTTTGGCAAAGGGGCCAAACATGATTATTGAATAAAGGTAGCCTTCAAAAATTCAAAGACCCAATCCAGAAATGGGCATCTGAGATGAACACACACTTTTCAGAGAAAGAAAGTCAATAGGCCTAAAACAATACCTAAAGAAATTCTCCACATCACTAGCCATTCATGAAATGCAATTTAAAACGATACTTGCATACCATTTCACTCAAGAAAGAATGACTTTCATAAAGAAATCAAACAACCATAAGTGTTGGAGAGGCTTTTGGGAAAAAGGAACCCTTCTCCACTGCTGCTGGGAATGTAGACTGGTGCAACCATTATGGAGAGTAGTGTGGAGGCTCCTTAAAACAACTAGAACAGGAAATCCTATTCAATCCAATTATCTCCATACTGGGAATTTTCCCAGAACTAGAATGAATATACCATGGTGATATCTGTGCACCTATGTTTTTTGCAGCACAATTTGATATAATAAATCTTGCAAACTACCAAAATGCCTATCATGTCAAGAATGGTTGAAAAAGATGTGGTGCTTTTATACAGTGGGATATTACTCAGCTACAAGGAATGATAAACTAGAAGACTTCATATATAAAAGGATGTACCTTGAACATAAACTCATAAGTGAAATAAACCAGACATACATGTGTATATATCATATAATTTCCTTACTTAACATCTCAAATGAAGAAAAAAATGGAGAGACATAACACAGCGAAATGGAAATTAAGTATTTAAGGGTTAAACAATAGAGAATCTACAAGTAGAAAAGATAAGAAGCATGGCAGGGGCAAAGGCATGTACTTATATACACGAGATGAATGAGATAATGATCCTAGTAATCACCAAAATGTTTTTGATATTGAGGATAGCAATCCGTAACAGTAAAATATGCTTTGAATGCCTGTCATTCTGGTCTTTTAGATGTGTGCCACTTCCAGTGTAATTTCAGTTACTGTCATACTCTCTCTCAAGTAAATGGTTGGTTTACAAGAAAACAAAAAAAGTGTATTAAATGAGAATAAGGGACTCAGAAAATGCCATAGGATCAACTGGCTACACTTTTGTATATACTTAGCTTTCCAAATGTGTAATTATTTTTAACACATTCTATAGAGATTTGTTAGAATATCAGTGATTGATAGAAAATACCAATTCCAAGTCCAGTCTAAGATGTTTGATACTAAGAAAGACAATGATATCATGCTCAAGTACCTATGTTATAGAGTAATACTATCACTAAACCTTTCTTCTGGAGGATTAGGAATATAAGTTTACAGACAAAAAATTAAAGAAAAAGAAGGGCCACAAGGATAGCCAATACTTTTGGCCCTAACCCTTCAATGTCAGTGAAGACTCAGAACAGAAGAGAACCTGTGCTATAACATCCTATAACTAAGAGATTTCCCAAATTTTCTGTTCAAGGAGATTATGGAGCGAGAGAGAAAAGGGACTGAAGATACATAGTGTGTCTAAGGAGAGTCACTTAGAGAGAAAACATTCTCTCAGGCTTTCACAGAGAACCAACTAGTCAAGCAATTGCCATGACTCATCCACATGGTTGACACTGACAACAGTTCTACAGAGCATTGTACATGGTTCCAAAGTAAATCCTGAGGGAATCTGACTGACCTTGAGAGATACAAATTGTACAAGTTTTGCTATAAAAGTTGTGCTTAACCTTGCTCTTAACCACCCAGTAAAAAAGTTTAACCACAAGGCATAAAACAGAAAGCTAGGGGCTGGAGAGATAGTTCTGTGGCACAAGTGCCTGCCTGACAAGTGCAAGTTCATGAGTTTGAAGCCCAGGCCCTCCAAATAAAGGAAAGCTAGATTAGAATGCTCACCTGTAAAAGGCTTAAATTAACAGCTTCCAACATTGCCAGCATTCCCAATAACCCACTGCAAGTTTTGAACATTGGATTGTTTATACAACTACTTTCTCTTAGTTCAATGAGAAGAAATTTGTTTGCATCAAAAGTGATTTGAAAAATTATAACATCTACACCCTGTGCTCTGTATAAATAATAGGACAGCAATACGCATTGTATCAAATATTGAAATGTACTACTAATGTGTTTTGAAACTGTCACATTGTTATACATTATTTCTTATTAAAAGTAATTAAAATATAAAAGGACAATGCAAATACAACTTACCAGAACATATTCAATGTGCTGATATATATATATATATATATATATATATATATATATATATATACCAGTTGTACATATATAATATATTCTGCTTGCACATAGCAAATATACAAGTAGTCCAAAGAAGGAATCTTATAGTCAAGAATTCTAACATCAGGAAAGTAAATGAAGCATAAATAAAGAACATAATGCTACACCTAAAGCTTTTAGTAAAAGAAATCTGAGTTAACCAGAAAGCCCATAGCAAGGAGGAAATTATAAAACTCAGAGTCAAAATTAAATTAATTGAGACTAATTACAAATAAATAATCAATGAAACAGTTGGTTCTTTCAAAGAAAATAAATAATCTCCAAGACAAGCTTATTTACAAAAAGAAAAATCCAACTTCTCATTAAGATATGAAATGTAGTAAAAAAATAGTTATAGACTCTAAAAATTCAGATCATCAATACTCACTTCAACTATCTTTACTCAAAGAGGCTGGAAAATATAGAAAATTTTTCAGATTCTGATCACATCAACTACACAAACTAAAACAAGATGTTATAAAACTTTTCAAAAACTCAATAACAAGTAATATTTTCACATAATATTAAAAGCTTTGGTGGCAAAGAGAAGTCCAAGTCCTGATGGCCTCATCGCTGAATTGTTTACAATATTGAATGCAAATATTCTTCAAAACCTTTAATGGAATTGAAAGTGAGGAATTTCTCCCAAAGTCATACTTGAAAGCAACTGTTACACTGATACCAAATCCAAAGAATTGAACCACACAAAAACAGAAGTACATTTCAGCATTCCTAGTGAATAAATGCAAAAATCCAAACTAAAATACAAGAAAACAGCAATTATCGAGAAGATTGTACTTTATGAGTAAATGGGATTCATCCCAGGAATTCACGATTTGTTCGGCATTCTCAAAACAATAAATGTTACTGACTATAGCAACAAAGTCAAAGAAGAAAATCGCATGATCATCTCAATAGCTACAGAGAACTATTTGATAAAGTTCAACTCATTCTTGATAAAAATCCTACACAAAAGTGGAATAGATGGTGTCTCAATCTCATAAAAGCTATTTATGAAAAGCAAACAGTGAACATATAAAATGGCAAAAAATGAAATCTTTCACTCTAAAATTGGCAAGACAAGTATGTCAACTATCATTACTTCTATTCAATGCATTGCTGCAAATATTACTTAGAGCAATTAGAGACAAGACAGGAACAAATGGAATAAGAAGAAATAAAAAAGTTATCATTATCATTTTCATTATTTGCAGAAGACGTGATTCTCTACACAAAAAGTCCTCAAAGCACCAAAGTACTTAAGTTTAGAAACCAAATTAATATTGCTGGATACAAAGTCAACACTCAAAAATCAATCCCATTCTTTTGTACAAACAATAAACTCACTGAGACAAAACAAGGAAATCCACACCCTTCACAGTAGCATCCAAAAAATGACATACTTAGGAATGAATCTAACAAAGGACATAAAAGGCCTACACATTGAATATTAGAGAACTCTGAAAAAAGAGATAAAACAGCCTATCAGAGAATAGAAATTTATCCCATGCTTAAGAAAAGAAGAAAACAACATATTGATAATTATCTTTCTTTTTTTGTGTTTGTGGAAATTGAATGTGGAACCCTGTGCTTGCCACGCAGGTGCTTATGTCACTGAACTATGTCCCCAGTCCTTGATAATTTTGATACTCTCAAAACTTTCATGTAGATGTAATGCAATCCTGATCAAAATATCAATATCACACCTCACGGATCTCGAGAAAATTTTCCTAAACTTTATTTGGACCCAGAAGAGACCTATAATTGCAAAAACAACACAGGGCACCAAAGGCAGCGCAAGAGTCCTCATATTCCCTGACTAAATTATACAACAAAGTCAATATGAAAAACTCAGCATGGTATGGTAAAAATAGAGACAGACTTGAAAAATAATGGATCAAAATAGAAAACTGAGACACAACTACAAATGATCTCAGCCACCTTACCTTTGACAGAGGCCAAACATATTCAGTAGAAGAAAGGTAACATTTTTTAACAAATGGTACTGAAAGATATTGTTCCTTATGCCAAAGACTAAAACTAGATACATGTCTATAGCCACCTTATCTTTGACAGAGGCCAAACATATTCAGTAGAAGAAAGGTAACATTTTTTTAACAAATGGTACTGAAAGAAATTGTTGATCCTTATTCCAAAGACTAAAACTAGATACATGTTTATCATCACACACGAAATTGAAGTAAAAATGGGCCAAAGACCTAAATATTAAGACAGAAACTGTAACATACTGGAAATTAATGTAGGAAGAAGTCTAGAATACATGGGGTGGGCAAAGATTTCATGGACAAGTCAAACCGCATGGATAATATATATGAAGAATCAAGAACTGAGATATTTTCCTTTAAAAAAGTTTCTTCACATCAAAAGAAGTCATTAACAAAGTGAAAACAAAATTCAGAGTAGGAAAATATTTTAGACAACATTCCTTGAAAGGACTTCTTTTGAGAGGGCATAAAGAATTGAAAATATCAGGGCCCCCAAATTCAGTCCCAGTGAAAAAATGGACATCACAGATGAATACATACTTCTCTGATGAAAAAAAATTGAAATTGCAAATAAATATATTTTTAAAATGCTCATCATTGGTCATTGAAGAAATTGAAATTAAAACAATCCTGAGAATCCATCTCACCCAAGAATGGCCAACATCACAAAATCAACCAATAAAAAATACTGGCTGGGCTGTTTGGCTAAAGGAAAACGTCTCCATTTTTGCTTTGTCTGTAGACTGGTAAAACCATTGTGGAAATTAGTGAAGATATTATTCACAAAACGAAGACAAAGGGTATCATTTGAACCAGTTGTGCCATAAGGATTTTCTCAGAAGCATTAATAACCACATATCATAATGATATATGTACACTCATATTTACCATAGCACAATTTGTAATCTTAGATAATACTCAAATGTCTATCAACTGAAGAAATGGTAAATAAGATATGCTATTTTTATAATATAGAACACTATTCAGCTATAATGAAGAGAAAACTTGATGATTTTGTGGGTAAATGGATACAACTAGAGATCATATTCATAAGTAAAAAAATCAAACTCTCACGTGTGAACACTATCTTGCCTTCATAGTATCAGAAATAAAATAATAGATAAAATTGAAAGCCAGCAATAGATATTGATAAAGGGGAATAAACTACTCAAAAGTGAAGCACAACTGGTATTGCGTAAGAAAAGGAATGGCAAAGGAAAAAAAACTATATATATATATATATATATATATATATATATATATACATATGTATATATGATAACCAAGATAGTTATATCATTGATTTCTTTTAGGCAATTAAAAATTTCCTTTGTAGACCTGGGCGTGGTGGCACACGCCTGTAATCCCAGCACTCAGGAGGCTGAGGCAGGAGGATCAGTGTGAGTTCGAGACCAGCCTGTGCTCAAGGCCAGCCTGAACTGCATAGCGAGACCCTGCCTCAAAAAGACAAAAAAAGTTTCCTTTGTGCTTACATTAATTTTGCATGCCTATATCTTATAATTTGAGTAACTTCTTTGAGAAGAGCAATACGTAATATATTGGTCATGGTTAATTTCTGATTATTATTTTAGAAACTGTATTGTTTTTATTTGTTTCTTTCTTTTAAATAAAAATCAAATGATTTTGGAAAGTGTTTTCAATTAAAATATATTAATTAAATTTAATTTAATTTTATATTTAATTCTCATTCCTTGTGTGAGATTGGAGCATATTCACAAGTCTTAATTTTTTTTTTTTGTCTTTTTTGAGACAGGGTCTCGTTATGCAGTTGAGGCTGGCCTTGAGCTCACTTTTGTAGCCCAGGCTGGTCTCGAACTAGCACCAATCCTCCTGCCTCAGCCTCCCAAGTGCTGGGATTACAGGCGTGCGCCACCACGCCCGGCTACAAGTCTTAATTTTTTGTTTCATCTGCCTCACTCCATCTCTTGGTCCCCAACCCCCTGGAGAAAATCTGTCTACTTATCTCCTATTATCCAAGTTTCATTTTGCTTTTTATTTATCCCCAAGCACCTCACTGATGGTTATTTCAAGAAGAAGCCGTGGACCCCAGGAGGAAGAGATTTTTGATACTGAGAAAGAGAGATACTAGATTTCAGAGCAGCATAAAGTGGATCAGAGAGTGGTGGACTCGGATTTTTAAATTTGACGTTGCTAAATTTAATCATTGAAAAAAATTAAAACTTGTCAAAAATTGGAACTGCTATTTTATGACAACTACAGATATTCTAAAATTTAAATCTCTGTGGAATATTAAAAACAATTGCAATTTTGTACCCAATAATTTAGAAATCATGCCATATATAAAATTATAGCAGGGCAATCCTATGACATTTTATTTTTCTTGTCTTTTGTTTACTTTTATTACCATTTTTTGCAAACTTTTACTTTAAAGAGAGTATAGCAGTAACTGATATGGTATTAGAGGAAGTACGCATTCAGAAAATGAAAATGACAGGTATTTTAAGCATGGTTTTAGTATTACATATTGTCATAGTAAAACAATGTAGTTACTTAGTTCATAGATATCAACATATAGAGTTAGTCAGGTTGAGAATTCTACCCATTAACTTATTTTCAAAACCCTGGTGGAAATTATTAGGTCTATTGCCTTAACCATCTTGTTAATATAAAGGTTTGATTTTGCCCCTACCATATTTCCTAACTTTTCTCCTTCCTATGTCTTTGTTGTTTAATGCTTAAGTTCTCTCTTTCCATTTAACTGTGTTATACCTTTCAAATTTATTTCTTCTTTTCAGTTCTTACACAAGGGAGACAACATGATATTTACACATGCATGTCTGGTTTATTTGACCTATGAAAATGGCTTCAATTTGCATCTACTTATCTATGAAGGCTTCAAGTTTAATTTGGTCTTAACCATCCAGGAAATAATTGTAAACACGAGATACAAAAAGTAGGGTTATATTGATATGCTGAGCTATAAAACACTCAGGTCAACAACTTCAGACAATTGCCAGCTCTGGTCACAACCCATTACTAATATGGACTGTTGAACCATAAGGGGCAATTTTGCTGAATTCAAGTGCCTAAAATCTTTGGAATAGAATTAAGTATGAAAACCTTCTTTTTTTTCCCCCAGAACCAGGGATTTAACTCAGACCCTTGAACTTCCCGGCAAGTGATTATTTTACTAAGCTATCTCCTCAGCCCCTGAAAAGTTCCTTCAAAGATGTTTTCCAAATACAGCTTTTCTGACAGCAATGGAACCCCCATCTCTGACAAAAGAAAGCAAAGAAGGCAGATATAAAGAAGGACCATTTTGTTGTGAAAAATTTGTGCATATATAAGATAGTTAAGATAGATATATAGCTATTTTCTGTAAGTTCACTGAGAAGAAAGGTTTGTACTAATACTGTTTAGACAAGGTATCATGTCTACATCTTGTCCTCTGAATAACTACAATGAACTCAGCAACATGCAATGCATTAATTAATATAATTGTCCTTCTAACCTGTTCTGAACCTGTTTCATTGCTATTTCATCTTTTTTCTTATAAGAATGAATATAAAAAGAAATAATAAAAAGTGATCACAGTTGCACCTTTAGAAGTTTCCTGTACTTACAGACGCTGATTTTGAAAAGGAAACAAACTTTGTCAGATTTCAGGTAAGATCAGTAGTACTCCACATCATTTTATTTTCATTCAGAATAACAAATTTTCTCTCTCTCTCTCTCTCTCTCTCTCTCTCTCTCTCTCTCTCTCTCTCTCTTTGGAGGGGAATTTTTAGCGGACGGTTTACACGGTACTCAGGGTCTCTTTACTAGATCAGACTCATAGTAGTCTGCCTGTTCATGCAGCCTCCCAAGAGCTGCGATTATAGGTGCACACCACCATGCCCTGTCTCAATTGCTAGCTCAGAATGCCCCGGGGACAGGGCCAGCAAAACAGGCCCAGTAATCGAGCCTCAGGCCCCTCCCTGTGCCTGCTTTCAGTTGTTTTAATACACTGAGCAATTTGTCCAGCCCAAAATAACAAATTTTCTAAAGTAAATATGTTGTTGTTTTAATGTAAATGTTTTTGCAATATCTCACCATATAGCTCCAACTCATGGTGATCCTTTTGCTTTTAGTCTCCCAAGCACTGGGACTATTGACCTGTAACACTGCAACATCACTCTAACTAGCTCTGCCTGCCCTGGGTGTGTGGATGGTGCAGTGTGGGGTCAGAGATGGAACCGTGGTCCCTGGGCTTGCCTAAGCTTGCCTAAGCAGGCACTTTAGTCTCCTGAGCTATCTTGCAAGGCCCCTAAAGAAGATATTTTCAAATATGCTGCATACATGTCAATTTAAAAGATTAGTTTTATACTTCTATGTTGGAAAATGAAAATTGCTTAGTCTGGAAAATATTATGTAATGCATCAAAAAAAATTGAATGAAAAAGAAAATGTATTCCCCGCCTATTGAGAGCTGTAATATCTAAACTGGAAAACTTACCATTACAAATCTTGAATTACGTATTTCCAACAAATGTTATTCTATTTGATTTGTAATTCATGATCTCTCTTTAGATAGGTGTACGGATATCTCTAGCCAAAACTTTTTCACCATTTACTGTGGTCATTCCAAGTCACTGTCTCTCATTGGTCAAGGCAAAACTCAGAATGATGTCAAATCTAAGTGTATAAAAGACTTTCAGAAAACCTACTTCTGGTGGAGATCATCAGCACAGTCTTTGAGCAATTAGGTTTTTTTTTTTAACTTTAAGTTTTGAAATCCCATTAATAGTTACTATGCATCATATACATTCAAATAAAATATTATTAATATACTCATTCATTCTTTCACCCCTTGAAAGACAGGAAGTAGGCAGTGTGTTTGAATTTGCCTATAATTACAGCTCTCAAAAGAGGCAGGAGTTTCTCAAGTCGGGGGCATACATAAAAATAACAACTCAAGAATAACCACTCTTGGGCCCAGGATATAGCTCAGTGGCACATCAGTTGCCTGTCAAACATAAGTGCAAGGCCCTAAATTCAATTCCCAGTACAAAAATTTAAAAAAGAATAACAGCCGGGCATGGTGATGCACGGCTGTAATCCCAGCACTCGGGAGACTGAGGCAGGAGTATCGGTTAGTGAATCGGCAGAAGATTTTTCTTTCAGAAAAGCTTTCAAAGGGCTAAGAAATATAGCTAAATGCAAAAGCCCTGATTTCATTTCCTAATAATGAAGACAGATGATTGATATAGATATAGATAGATAGATAGATAGATAGATAATAGATAGATACATAGATACATAGATACATAGATAGATACATAGATACATAGATAGATAAATAGATAGATACATAGATAATGTAATTCTTGTTTTTTGAAGAATATTTTGACAAGACTAGGGGAGTATACTCAAATAATAAACACTAACTTTACAAACTTGAATTACTTCGGGATGAACTAAAGTCTCCTGAAGCAAATATCATTATTTCCAAATTTGGTTAAATTAAAAAGAACACTATATGAATTTTACTTCTGTGTGTAGATTTAGAGAAATTTTTGTTAATCAAGTCACCATCCTATTAGAACAAGAAATTTCATATATTTATACTTCAGAATACTCCTACTCTTAGTATGTTATTTGTGTTAAGGGTGTTCAACGGACAAAAGCTAGGAAGAGAAGCCCCTGTATTGAGGGTGCTGTGAGTCCACAGAAGTATTTGTTTAGCATGTGATTGGTAAAATATGTAAAATAGAATTCTGTTTAGCTGTAAAGAGATTAACTAAAGTGATTTGTAGGAAAAATGATGAACATCAAAACCATAATTATAAGCAAAATATGTAAGACACACAAATTCAAATATCCAAAAAAAAAATATCCCGTGGTGTGTTTTCCATAACAGACACAATCTAAATAATTAAAATACACGAGCCCAGCCCCCAGAATGAGCTGAGACAGCAGTGGAGACTGAGCCTGGTGGCACATGCCTGTAATCCCAGTTCTTGGGAGGCTCTAAACACGTGGATCACTACAAGTCTGATCTAGTAGTCAGACCCTGAACACCTTATAGACCCTTCCCTAGAATAGAAAGATAAAATAAAATAAAATAAAATAAAATGAATGATTAAAATAAAGATGAACTCTTTGTAATAAAACAAATGGATCAAGGGAAAGAAAAAAAGTGAAGGAAGAAATCAAATATGGTTGAAGTATATGAATATACAGAGTGCAAAAAATGAGTACAGAGTTCAGTAAAAGAAAAATAGTGCGATGTTTTATCAACACATGGAGTTACTCACATATGAGAGACCATAAAGTATGTTGTATGTCACAGAAAAAACAACCTTTCTACCTACCCTTAGAAAAGAAATTAAATATGCATGTGCAGCAATCTCAATGAGCGCGATTACCTAAGAAGCATTTTGTCACAAATGTCTGGAAGATAATAGCCACTACTGCACACATTTCTTTTGGTTGTATAGGCCAAAGATAACTTGCGTTAATCTCATGATATCTCAATAAATTTAGTATTAAAATATGCATACAAAACTTTTATAAATAAAGGAAAGAAAAAGGATTCAGTGAAGTGAAGGTAAACAGGTTAAAAAGAAGCAACATATTTTATGCATGGGTGCAAGCAGTCTATAATGAATGTGGTCATTAGGTATATCAAAAGTGTATCAGTACAGTTAATTAATTTATTTTGTTCTAGTGGGGATTGAATTCAGGACACTGTGCTTGCTTAGACATGTGCTTATTCTACTGAACTATGTCTTTGTAGCATTAAACTTGATTATGAAAGAAAAGTGAAATATTTCTATTAGGTTTCTTTTGCTCATGTGTGTATGTTTTTGGCAGATTCTTGCTATATATTTTATTTCTTTTTTTTTACTTTAACCAAGGATCAAACACAGGACTTTGTGCTTGCCAAGCACACATTTAAGCCACTGAGCTATCTTTCTGGCTTTCTCTGTATAATTCATTTTCAAAAGTGAAGTTGAACATTATGTAGTTAAATATTATGTAGGTTTTATTGGTTAAAAATTCACTAATAAAAATGTTTAAGGTATTTACTCTGAAATACATACTTCAAATTGATTAGTTGCACAGATACTTAATAAAGCTCTGTGACCTAGTGTTCTTTCCATCTTCATTTACCAACAGGAAGACTCTATTGGTGCATCTCTCTCTCTCCTTTATTCTTTAATTTTATTAGTATAATTGTGATATACATAATGATCATATTCATTGGGTAATACATATATATAGATAAGATAGAGATATCTATGTCATCTATATCTATATCTATATCTATATAGATATCTTGAATCCTCTTTTCCCCAATTCCCTCTCATGTCCTCAACTGCTCTTTCCTCCTTATTTATTAATCTTTTTTTTCATTTTATCCTGCTTTGATTTTTTTTCCTTTGCCATGCATTCCTTTCTCCTTTCCTGCTTACTAGATCCTCTTGCCTTTTGAACATTTATTTCCTATTTCACAATATCAATTATACATTTGGTCTTTATTTACTCATTCAGTTTCTCATGCTAAGGTAACACATAGGTGTATGATTTACTTCACTTAACAATATGATTTGAAGATACATACAATTACATAATATTTCTTAAGTTTAGGCTTCCTTATGGCTGTATAGTACTCCATTGTATACAAAAATCACATCATTTTGTTCATTCCCTAGTTGATAGATGTGTGGATTGTTAATGAGTAAAAAGAGTGCTGCTAGTACCAGGCAGATAGGTCAGTGGATCAAATAACCTGTTTAGACAGACACAATGACTGGGGTTCGATCTTCAGCATGCCTTTCTGACCCTGCCCCTGGGGTGTGCTAAGAAGGCAACTGAGACTGGGTTTGGTGTTGCTCACCTGTAATCCTAGCACTTGGGAGGCTGCAAACAGGAGGATCATTATGAGTCCCATCTGTGTAGTGAGACCCGGTACACTCTGCACTAAAAATACAAAAGAACAAATGTGCTGCTATAAACAAGAATGAACATTTATACCTGTGATATGATGTTTTTCATTCTTCCAGGAAGATACCAGTAATAAGAATACCTGGGAAAAATGGAACATGTAATTCTAGGCTTGAGGAATCCACATACCATTTTTCACAGTGGTCACTCTCCACTACACTCACACAAAAGGGTGGAAGTGTTCCTTTTTCTCCACACACTCATCAGCATGTATTAGGTTATTTCTTGGTAATTTTCATTCTTTTTGAACTGAGATGAAATTTTGGCATTGTTTGAATTTGTATGTCTTAAGGGCCTGCCTGATAGCTCAGCAGACTTGCTTGGGTAGAGCACAGTGGCTGGGGTTTGACCCCTGGTGTGCAGTGCTGGCGCTGCCCTTCGGGCATGCTGAGACTGCAATTGAAACTGTGCATGTTGACGCATGCCTGTAATCCCAGAGCTTGGAAGGCTGAAAACAGGAGAATCTCTACAAGTCTGATCTACTAGTGAGGCTCTGGAAATATGTACACCCTGTCCTAAATGCATAAAATAATAATAATGGTAATAATAAGAATTTCTATCTCTTGATTAACAAATTATTTTAAGTGTATTTTTCATATAATTATTTGTCTTTTTATTTTTCCCCTGAAAGATTTTCTTCTTAGATGCCCATTTTAGAGTGGTTCTTTAAATTTGAGAGTCTTGATTTTCTTTAATGATTTATCTGTTCTAGATATTAATATTTTGTGAGGAACAACTGACTAAAATTTTTCTCACTCTATTACTTGTCTTTGCACTCTTTTGTGGATGAATTTTGCTATGCAAAAATTTTAATAACATGAGATATCAGCTGTTGATACTTTGGAGTATTTCTGTAGTGATTGAGGTTGTTTATGAAACCATTACCTAAATCTATGTATTCAAGTTTTTTTCTTCAAATTCTCTTTCATCATATTTATTGTTTTATTATTTATATTTAGACGATCCATTTAAATTTTTGTTTTAGGGCCTGGTGGGATGGCTCAGTGGTCTAAAGCGCCTGCTTGGGAAAGCTTGGGTGGTTTGAAGGAACGCGGTTCGATCCCCAGCACCACATGCTGCGCCAGGCCTGCCCTCGGGGCAGGCTGAGCAGGCCATAAAATTGAGTGAATAAACAAACAAAGGTTCTGAAATAAGAAAAAAAATAAATAAATAAAATTTAGAAAAAATTTGGTTTGTGAATGGTGACAGATATGTGTCTAATTTTAGACTTTGGTATGTGGAACACCAAGCTTTTTAATTAAGTTGAATCATTCCTGGAAGTAAATATCATGCTGGTATCAAAATAACAGAAGGGAACAACCATAAAAGAAAAGTACAAGCAATCTCCTTAGTGAACATAGATACAGACATCATCATTAAGATACTGGTAAACAGATTACGGCAAACCATCAAGAAGATTGTTCATTATGATGAGGTAAGATCTATCCCAGTGATGCAGGGTAGCTCACCATGTGAAAAATCAACAAATGAATTGCACAGTATCAATAGAGCCAAAGATGAAAATCAAATAAATTTCTTGATAGATAATGAAAAAGGATAAGACAATGTTTAACTTACATTCTTGGTAAAACCACTGAGTAAATTAGAATAGTCTGTCTTTACCACAATCTGAATAAAAGTCATTATGACATACCGACTCACAACATCATACTAAATTGTCAAAAGCTAAAGACATTGCTCTAATTTCAGGAACACAACAAAGATGTGCACTAAGATTTCTCCTGTTCTATAAATTTCTAGAAATATTAGTCAGAGCAATTACAGAAGTGAGAAAAATAAAAAGGAATAAGCAAAAGAAAAGAAGCGAAATTATTATTTGTAAATGAAATGATACTCTACACAGAAGACCTCCAAACCTCCACCAAAAGATACGCGTTTTTATCAGTATAGCTGGTTACAAAGTCAACACTCAAATTTCACAATCATTTGTATACACACATAGTAAGCTCACCAAGTGAAATTTGAAAAGACAAATATTCACAGTAGCATTCAAAAAGCGGTATACCTAGAACTGAGTGTAGCAAGGAAAGTAAAAGATTTATGTGTAGAGCATAATGGTAATCAGAAAAAGATCAAAGAGGATATCAGAAAATAGAATGAGGGCCGGAGAGGTAGCTCAGTGGTCTTAAATGCCTACTCAGGCAAGCTTAAGCAACTGCAGAGACTAAGGTTTGATCACCGGCACCACATGCTATGCCAATCCCACCCCCAGGGCAGGCTGAGCCAGCCATAACAAATAAAAAAATAGAATGATATTCCTTCCTCTTTGATAAGAGCCAATATAATTCAAATGGCCTTACTCACCAAATTATTATGCAGAATTACCGAAATTCCAAACAAAATAGCATTAACACGCCTCACCAATCTAGAGAAATCATTCCTACCCTTCATGTGGAACCTTAAGGGACATCGAATAGTGAAAACAAAGATAAGGCACGGAAATCACAATCCTTGACTTGAAACTGTACTACAAATCTACTGTGATAAACACTGGCAAAAATTAGAACTAAGGGTCAGTGTAATGGATATGGAGATGTGGAAACACCTCCAAATAGCCTCATTTACTTTAATGGACAGCTTGTTGATGATATAGTGTCATAAGTTGATCACCTAAACCATAAAGATATTTACTTTAATTTGAAGAATTTTTGCTTTTCTACATTTCTACACTTGACATCCATCAACACATTTGACTAACAATTCTTTTCTTTACCCATTGCCATTGATAAAATTTTAAGCATGAAATTCAGTGTTACAAAAGTAACATGGAAATATGAGAAGCCAACTAAAAAACTCCTGAAAAGACCAGTTTAAAGAAGACTTATATGACAATATAAGAATATATCCATGTTCGTGAAATACCTAAATGAAAACCTGAGTTTCTACAATTCTTATAGTATTCAGCAATCAGATGGGGGACAGAGAACAAAAAAAGGGAGGAAAATGCCGGGCGTGGTGGCGCACGCCTGTAATCCTAGCACTCGGGAGGCTGAGGCAGGAGGATTGGTGCAAGTTCGAGACCAGCCTGGGCTACAGAAGTGAGCGCAGGACCAGCCTCAACTGCATAGCGAGACCCTGTCTCAAAAAGACAAAAAAAAAAAAAAACAAGGGAGGAAAGGTCATTGCCTTCGTTACAATGTCAATTTAATATCAGGGTCCTACAACTACAATGCTTTAATGATCCAAAAGCACTACATAGAAGATTTTATAGTCACTTTTGTTTCAATGATGCAATGATTCTGTATTCACGGATCCATACTTTTGTGGCAGTAAGTGAGCCAACAATCGTAAGTGTAGGCCCAAAGTATTTCACAAATTTAAACTCTGCTCTCTGCTGTCTTTGCCTACTAAGAATAGCTTAAATAATAATGTCATATCCATAAATTGGACTACGTACAATAGTCTATAGTTGTATAGTTATACACTATAGTTGTATAAACATAAAACATAGAACCTGGTATATGCAATAGGATTATGAAACAGTAGTAGAATAGATTCCACATATTAAAAATGCTAAATGTGGTGCTGGTTCCATTGGCAAGTATTTATTTTCTAACTGAGAGTGATGGACATGTCTCTTTGGAACATCAATCATATATTGTGTCACTAAGATTCATTATTTACTTACATATAAATTTTAAAATTCGTCACATATTAGAATGTTCTTAACAATCACACCTTTGAAAATTAAATCACATTATCATGGCTGGAAATTTTTAAATACCAAGCAGGACGCTAAAACATTGTCTCATCCAAGGTTGACAATTTCTTCCAAAATTTACAAAACTGAAAGCAGCTGAGGCAGGTCATACATGACACATATTCTATGGAGTGCTACCTACGAAAAGTTTCCTGTGGTGCCTCAAACAATTTTAGTTGGATTTAAAAAAATAATAAATGTAATTTCTGCAAATAAGTAACAAACAAAAGAGGCCCATCATTTGATGGTAGCATCTTCCAACTGGATGCAAGAACTACAAATCAAAAAATGGGTATGGGTAAATATTTTCACAATTTTAAATCTGGAAAGTAGGAAACAGGAAATATTAACAGTGAATTTCCAGTGTAATATTGTAAGATCTTTCAGATTGAAAAAGCAATACTTGCATAGTGCCTTGGGTTTTAGTGTATGCAGAAACGTTTAGTTTTAACAGAAAATTGGATTTTACATTTTTAAAAATACATTAGTTTATTTATTTATTTATTTATTTGTTTGTTTGTTTGTTTGTTTTCAGCACGGGAGACTGAATTCAGGGAGTTCTGAAATTTACCCCAATTACAGTTGGAATTTTGAGTTGATTTTATTTTTTTGCAGGGGCAAGGGTCTACCAAATATTCAGAGTCTCACTACTAGATCTGACTCATAGTGATCTGCCCTTTGATTGCAGCCTCCCACGAGCTGGAATTACAGGCACCCACCTCAACACCAGTCTCAACTGCTGACTCAGCAAGCTCTGGGGATGGGGCTGGCAAGGCAGGCCCAGGGATCCAACCCCCAGGACCATGCACCTGTTTGTAGGTGCTTTAATCCTCTGAGCTATTTTGCCAGCCCTGGAGTTTTTAGATTACTTTGATATTTATTTTTATTAGTGTATGTTTATAATACATTCTGGTTATATTTTTTAGAAGTTCTTATGCTTTTTGAAAATCCAGTCTATAATTCTGCAATCATAATTCTAATTAAGTCATTTTGTTAAACCATTTATGGAATATCTATAGGAAGTCATTACAATATACATCTATATAAATATATATTGCTTGTATTAGTGCTTTGTGAAAAATCATTAATTTGAACATTACATCTTTGTAGTGCAATTGATAACACTGTAAATTATATAATTAAATGTAAATTATACTTTACACTTTAAGATTTTATGTTTATCAACTTCTAGAATTCCATGAGAGTGTTTTTTACTTCATTAAAATTTTCTGGAGCTGTGGTATCCAATACAACTTTCTACAGTGTTAGAAATACAGTGCATCTGCACAGTCTAAAGTAGTAGCTTTAGAGGGTTTTTAGCCACTTAAATATGGCTAATGCAGCTTTGGATCTCAATTTTTAATTTTATTCCAGTTTGAATTAAAATTTAAATGGCTGCATGTGGCTAATACAGCAATATTGGAACAGCATATTTAATTGATAGTACAGTCTGTGTTTATGGTGATGTGTGCATGAATTTATTTAAGGTAAACATGTTTTATTGTGGTATTTGTTCTTGTTTCACTAAGCCACTCCTCCACATGCCAGTTCATCTGGTTGATTTGTGCTTTTAAAATATCAGTGGTGTATAAAATATAATTAAGTTTATGTTTTAGGTTATTTATAGTTTGGAAATAAGTAACCAAATTATAACAAAATTTTCTACAAATATTCATGGAAATGTAGCCATTATTTTTAATCAAAATTTTGGAATTCATGGTGCACTCAAATGATTTAATCATTCTGAAACAGGTAAATATTTTGTCAATCAAAATTCATCTCTGTATAAATAAAGATATTAGATATGACTATCATTTCTTTTGAAATTATGGTAAACTACAGATAGTTGACTAATACGTGTGAGATTATTCAATGCTTATAAGAATAAATTTAAAATTAAAACATATTTTATGTTTAATAATTTGCAAACTGCCAAAGGGTGATATCTTGTGGGGCTCTATTTCTGTTAATAATGTCGTTCCTCCTGGAATGGTATGTAAAAACCAAGAGGTTATGGAAGCAAAATTTGCTGACACATATATTCTTAAATTCTGGAGTATGCGAAAACTAATAAAAATCTCTTTAAACTTGGCCACTCAGTCAAATGTCCATAAATGAACTAATTCTTTCTCTTTTACACACACACACACACACACACACACACACACACACACACACACACGCACACACCACTTTTCTTCAAAGAGGTATATAAATGACAAATACTTTTACCTGTCATATTATTGTTTCTTTTTGATAATGCAACATGTCAATGTCACAAACTCACTCCAAAATAACTAATGAATATATAAATCTCTAAAATAATAATTAATAATTGATTGATATGATGGCATAAATATAATGTGTCTTTTAATGATAGCTGCTCTCAAATTCAAGACTTGGCACAGAATGGGTCCTGAATAGGAGCCAAAATACAGATAGCTAGTGCTAACCCCTTCTCAAAGATCATATTTCTTCCAGACACAATAAAGCTGGAATGGCCAATATTTAATGCTTTGGTTTCTTGTAACTTAATCTTGCAAATATGATATCTTATTATGCACGTAAATTTATCTAACTACAAAGTGAAATAAAAATCAAGTGTATGATTATATTTAATGTAAATACATGTAGCCAGGCACGGCGGAGCATGCCTATAATTCCAGCATTTGAGACACTGAGGCAGGAGGATCAGTGTAAGTTTGAGACCAGACTGGGATACAGCAGTGCGCTCAAGGCCAGTCTGAATGGCATAGCAAGATGCTGTATCAAAAAGACAAAAAAAGTAAAAACACTGAATGCTGAATAAATTACCAGATTTTAGGAGTAGCATTACTGTAAAATAAAGCTGTCTGCAAAATACTGACTCTAGAGATATGAAATTGAATATGCATTTGATACAGTATAACAAGAGATGGTGCAATGTTAATGTACCTTAAAAAATAGAAACTAGAGTACAGTTGTATAGGTGAACCACATTAAACTAGGGGGTACTGTTCCTATAACTAAATTGTTAATTGGCCAGTAAATTAAATATTTTATATGATGTGTACCTTATAATATTCAGACCAAGGAAATAGTCAAAGGAAACTTCAGTATTATGACTTTGCTTTTATTTGTATAACTGTTACACGTAGTTCTGTAATATATAACAGAACATAAAACTGTAGAATTGTACTGTACAGTACAATTAGAAAAAATTACATTATTATGTAAACAAGGAGTACTGTACCAAAAAGGTATTGAATCTTTATAAGCAAAGAGGTACAGAACTTCACACACACAAAAACAAAAGACAGGCCATAAGTCCAATTGGCGAGTCGTAAGTCCAAACAGCATGCCTCGATGATAAGTCCAAACAGTCGTTAAACAGGTAGGTCGTTAAACGAGGAAAATCTGTAATATGAAAGGACGTTTGAAAAGTTTAGCATAAAGAAACACTACACTTTCAAGTTACTTCTTTCTGTTTGCTTACCATATTTTTACTGGCTCAGATAAATATTGAAATTCCTTGATTTTAGTTTATGAGACTGAGAATTTACTAAGGACTTCTCACAATAAAATTCAGGCCAATTATTTAAAAGACTCATTCTTTCAAGCTAGGACTAGTGACAAATTCCTGCGATTCCAACATGCTATAAGGCTTTCACAAAAGAATTGTAAACTCCGGCCTAGCCTAACCAAATTAGAGATTAAATAAGACCAGGTCTCAAAATCATAATGATTTTTTAAGAGATGGGGCTGGAGCTGGGGAGACAGCTCCGTGGCACAAGTGCCTGCCTAGGAAGTATAAGGTCATGAGTTCGAAACCTGGTCCTGGACAGAAAAAAAAAAAAAAAAAACGATAGGGATTTTGCTGCATTTGATAGGTTTGAGATAAATTCTCCATTTAAAAATTGAATTAATACTTCATAGAAATTTAAAGTTGTAAGAAAAAGTATTTATAATAAATTTAATGTGAAAGTAAAGTCAAACACAGCTAAGAATTTGAAAAGTTTAAAAGAAAAATCTGCTTTATTTTTATTGTATACTTTACACTATAGAAGAAGGACAAAAAGTATTTAGGAGAAAGATCAGCTAAAAGAAACATACTGCTTGATAGTCTCTATGGACAAATATTTTCACTGTCAAGATTATGAAATTAACATAAGTGGCGACCATACCAGTAGTGAGTCAGCAAGAATAACTATGTAGAGTCAGTAGGGGCTGAGGAGATAGCTCCGTGGCACAAGTGACTGCCTGGCAAGTGCAAGGTCGTGAGTTTGAACCCCAGTCCCACCAAAAAAAAAACAAAAAAAAACAAGTAGTAGCAATTGCAGGTCAGTTGCAGCATTAGTGAGCACAAGTAGTGGAACAGCAAGACCTGTTCTTCGTCATGACAAGAAATATGAGAAAGTGAAAGAGGATTAAAGGAGCCTTGTGCCATAGGACATAAATGACTGGCATGTTCGCTCTCTCGTTATTGTTGTATTGAAATGGAACCCAGTAACCTTAGTCAGCAGCAGCAGGAGGAGAGACAACTCATAACACCGAACCACACACTGCCATGCAACATGTGGTGTAAGAAGACGGAGACATGACAGTTTGTGTGGAACATAAGACCCTTTTGAAAGAGCAGGAGCAGTCACCTGTACAGTGGAATGGAAACAGCCTTGGCCTATCTCTGTCTGAGGAATCACAGCAGCTGGGAATAAGATGCAGTGACAAGCTGGCTAAGGAGTGTACAATCCACATAGGGGCATACAAAAATCGCTAGCTGAGCACTCTGGCCCAAACATCGTATACCCAGAAGCTAAGATCAGCCTCATATCCGAAATTAATGCTACTGCACACTTAATGCAGTTACTCAGCAGTGTAGAAATGAATATGAACACTACAACAGAACGGTAGAAAGAAGAGGGTTATTTTTGCTTTTTTCAGTATTTTTTGGTTAAGTTTTTACCTTTATTTTTTCTATCATTTTTTCCACTTCATTCATATATCTATTTTCATTTTATGAAATTCCATGATATTAAATACTATCTATTGCCTTCCTGATTTGTCTCAATTACCTTTTGCTTTCATCTTCATACTATCCCACCTTCCAGCTTAAGAAAATTTGCATAATCGCTCCTGCACTGCTTCTACTATATTTCTCTTCATTCATCTCTTAGTTCTATCATCTTTTCCTCTTATATTTCCTTACCACCAGGTAAAATCACTTCACTAAAGGTAAACTCTTTGCATATAAGTCCCTGATTTATGTTGGACTTTTTAATAAAACTGTAGAACTTTTCCCTATGGTTAAGGTACCTAATTACTAGTTACCACAGTTTGTCTATTTCAAATTTTGGCCTGATGCCTCTGTCACTGGTAATTGTATTATTTTTGCCAAGAAATGAAATCTGCTGAAATCAGTTTTTCTCCTTTGCTTGAGGGTACTGAGAGCTGAGCCAAATATACAACAACATCTCATCCTTAAAAAGTTGGGAAGGTACGAATTTGAGACAGAAACAAAAACCAAGAACCATGTACACATAGAAGATATCTCTAAAGAATGAGCATTTCCTAAGGACACGTTGATAGCAGTAATAAAATTATGTGGTGTAAGCAATTTACAAGCAACACCAAAGAAAATAAATTGAAATTAAAAAACCAAACATAGATAAATAGAAAGTGATAACCACAATAAAATACCAGACCTCCAGTCCACCTAGGACAAATCTAGGGGACAAAGAGGCAGAGAAAATCAGAAGCCACTTACCTGAATTTTCTAAAATGATACCAGCAGAAACATAAATAAATAAATAAATAAATAAATAAATAAATAAATAAGTGAATGAAGCTAAACATGCAGTATTCACATAAACATAAGTGAAGATGAAAATGAAGGACTTGCTTAATGAGTCTTTAGTAGACACAAATTAAAAACAGAAGAAATTAGGAAAACATGGAAATCAAGTGTATGCAACAGAGAAAATTAATTGTGCCCATGAAAAAGTATTTAAAAAGGTACCCAGAAAATTAAAAATTTCATTGAGAGTACATGCAGCTTTCTGAATGAAGGCAAAGAGAAAATATGATATGCATAGTGAGGATCATGGTTAATGACAACAAAGATAGTTATCTAACAGGAGAGTGGGGAGCCATGAAAATTTATCTGACCACTGGAAAACAAAGGAATGGGCAACATGTGAATCATCAGGGTCAATGAGTGAGCCAAAGTGAGTAAAAAATTTGAAATAAAAACAATGTTCACAGAAGTAATGGCAAAAAGTGTTCCCAAAATAGGAAAATAATTTTATATACAAATTAAATGAGGGATGTAGTACACCAATAATCCTTAACATAAATAGAATCACATGAAGGCATACAACAATCAAGATTACAGAAATTCAGGATAAGTGCACACATTGAAGTTGTTACAAAAAAGAAACTAATCTCTAATAAAAAGACCATTCGAATCACAGCAGTCTTCGCAATGCACACTGTGAAGGAAATCTTTGAGTGAAGTATTTCAGATGCCAAAAGAAAACAACTCCCAAGAAGGATTGATGAACTCTGCAAAACTCTTTCAAGATCAATGGAGAAATAAGATGCTTTCATGACAAAAAAAGAACTGAACATGCTCATGATAACCAAACAAGCTCTACAAAATGTTCTAAAAGAACTATTCTGAAAGAGACAACAATAATTCCAAGAATGCCAGGACACAGAAGACTTCTGGCAAGCAAAGCAATTAAACAGGGCATAGACAACTACCAGTGTAAATGGTTCCAACTCAACAGTCAAAAGAAATTGTTAGCCGGGCGTGGTGGCACACGCCTGTAATCCCAGCACTCGGGAGGCTGAGGCAGGAGGATCGGTGTGAGTTCGAGACCAGCCTGGGCTACAAAAGTGAGCTCAAGGCCAGCCTGAAT
>PVJA010020962.1:9534-36331 GCA_004027025.1 Myocastor coypus | reverse complement strand
TTATACAGGTCTTGCTTCGACTTGCCCTTGACCACCCAGGAAGAAAAAAAAAAAAAAATCCTTAATTACAATGCATGGAACGCAGAGCGAGATTGGTGAGATGAGCTTTAGGAGGCTTAGATTCAATAGCCTCCTACATCACAAGCTTCACTGGTGGCACACTGCAATTGCAAAACCTTTGACTGTGTATGTATCTGCTTCCTCTTAGTCCAAAGAGAAGTATATTCTTTCTTTCTTTTTTTTTCTTTTCTTTTTCTTTCTTTTTTCTATGCAACATCAATAGGGAGGTGGGTCATGCCCACACACTGTACTCTGTAGAATGATTGTGAAGACAATATGCAATATGTCAACTTTCAAAGAAAAGAAGGGGGAAAAGAAAAAAAAAGTAATGTGGATTTAGAAAGGTTAATGTTTAATTGTTTGATCAATCTTATATACCTATATGTATTAATCTAAACTGATCTGATGATGAAAATATGTAATATAACCATTGTTAAATTTAAACAATAAAAAAATGAAAAAAAATAAATAAAATAAAATAATGAAAGTGTTTTTAATGAATAAAAAAAAATATTTTCTCCTAGTATTAGAAATGTTAGAAAGAAAAGATTAAGTAGATAGATAGATAGATAGATAGATAGATAGATAGACAGATGATACATACATACATACATACATACATACATACATACATAGATGATAGATAGATAGATAGAGATATTGATATTTTTTCCCTTTTTGAAGAGATATTGATATTGATATAAGAGCTAGGATAGTTATACAGCTCCTTTGTCTTAGTTCATTGAAAATAAAAGTTTGTACTAATATTGTTTAGATATCAGGTCTGCCCGTTGTCCTCTGAACAACTACTATGAAGACAACAATATGGTTTTAATTACTTTTCTTTTGTGTTTTTTAGACAGAGTCTTCCTATGCAGTTCAGACTGGCCTTGAGCTCACTTTTGTAGCTGAGGCTGGTCTCAAACTCACATCAATCCTCCTGCCTCAGCCTCCTAAGTGCTGGGATTACAGACATTCTCCACCACGCCCAGCCACATGGTATTAATTATTGTTACCATCCTACTAACTTATTTTGAAACTGTGTCATTGCTATTTTATCTTTTTTTCTCATTAAAATGAACTAAAGATCTTGTTTAAAACTTCACTTATTACTGGTCTTGGGATACTACTGTCCCACTGTACTCAAAAGGCTGAACTTGCTTCCCAGATAGGGATGAGTATAGCCCCATCATGCCCCGTTTTCTCCCAGTGACAGGGTCCCTGGCTGCACATTACTTGGGCACATGAGAGAACAACACTGGCAGGATCAAAGACAGCACCTTGGCCGAGCCCAGCCTACACAGCAGCCCACATCACCATAAGCCAAAGACAGTTACAATGAAACAGCCATTGAATTTGAGGGCAGTTTTCAGAGGGCAAGAAATAACTGATAGCAAAAGTGGAAGCTTCATGTGGAGCGGACCCGAAAGATAAACTTATAGTAGGTGGCATTAGCTCAGATGCCAGGTAGCAGCAGAGACTCAAATAGCAAAGCGGAAGCTCTCTTCGCTAAGGAGATTTCCAGACAGATCTTGAAAATGGCATTCTATTTCTGTTATAAGGGACAGAAGCATGGCACGGTGTACCTCGTAAGTCTACACAGCACTCGTGCGTGGCAAGGGTCACATGCCTTCTCTTCAGTGACACTCCAGGTGAAGAAGAGTCACATTCAAGGAAACAGTGAGCTCCTCGGCCTTCAATCTGAATCTCACATTGTAAATTTTAAATCTACTCACAGGATATGTTTGCGAACTATATGTAGGGGACACTTAGTACATAGGAGATATTTAGGGTGTATTTCATAAGTGACAGCAATGTCTGTGACTGCAGCCAGAAAACAGATCGCAGTTAATTGCATAAATGCTAAAATGTCCAGCAGCTTCTCTCAGATTGAAGCTTCCTTCAGCTCCATGAATCTGGGCTGGCCATGTCACTTGCCTTGCAGCAAGAGATAAAAAAAAAAATTGTGAAGCAAGCAGAAGAGCAAAAGATTCATGTGCTTTGGAGATTCCCCTCTTACTGTGTTTCAGAATCTGTGAAGGACTCCGGGCTAGCCTGCTGTGTAATCAGAACCATGTGGTCCAGTCACCCTGTTGATCTCACTTGCACTGCCAGCCCCTTGTAGTCTTGGAAGCTGAGCCTCCTGGTTGCCAGGCAGCTATTGAGGAAACATCCATGGGAAAGTCTAAAAAAGCCCAATGGAGAGCTTCCCACTCGAATCTCAGCCTGGACTCATTTATGATCAGGAGCTAAGTAAACGATGAGAGTGCAATTTCCTTACACTGACGACCAAGGAAACTGGTAGGTGAACTGCTGTTCCACACTTCAGAAAATGACATATTACCCACTCACTTCTCTCCTTTTCCCCTGCTAGCTATTCTATAATTCTGATCTTTCCAGTTTCAGAGAGCATATCTTTAAGTGCCAGAAGATAGTATATACTTATGCTGAAATGTGTCTGTGAAAAATAGCACTTCCCCAATATCTGGATACAAAAACAATAATGCCTTGATAGATGGTTAAAAATTAAGAATTTAGGGGCTGGGGAGACAGCTCTGAGGCACAGCATCTACCTGGCAAGCACAAGGTCATGAGTTCAAACTCTGGCTCTGCAAAAAAAAAAAAAAAAAAAAAAATTAAGAACTTAAACTTTTCAGAAGCTGACTTCCATAGAGTCTCTCCACTGAGATCACATGTATTATTCTAACCCCACAGCATTCTTCTGTTCAAAAAGTCATTGAGATCCCTGGAAAGATTCTTTGACGTTGGGCTTAGCTATGCCAATGTCACAAAGTCAGATTAGTACATGACCAACAGTTAACCCAACAGACATTCTGTCTCCTTTATCTCCTTGGCCCTATGTAGGTCTGGCTTTCCAGGCCCCATAAGTGGCAATGATGTGCTGTGTAAATGTCCTCCTTTATACTGCCCCCTTCTGGGACCATGAAAGGCTGAAGCTAGATCTGAATTCTGACTACATTTTGGGCCCTGATCAGTTATGAGTTAGACTGATTATATGCACCTTGTGATGTGTCATAAAACAATGAGGAAGCCAGCCAGATAGCTCAGGGGGTTAAAGCAGGGGTGAGAGTTCTATCCCCAGCATGCCATGACATCCCTGCCCCAGGGACAGGCTGAGACAACGGTTGAGACTGGGCATGGTGGCACACACCTATAATCCCAGCACTTGGGAGGCTGACAACAGGAAAATCACTACAAGTCTGATTATATATATAATACATATGACCATCTGCTGGTTTAGTTTTAGCATGTCACTATTAGGAGGTGATGCAAGCTGAGACATGAGGGTTTCAAGGACATTCTCAGGCCGTGGGAAAGTCAGGAGTGGAGGAAATGCATCGAGCGTGAGCCTCTTCTCCTTCTTTTCACTTTCTGGCCAAGAAGGAATGGTTGGATCCTCCATTCTAGCACCCATAGTGTGCTGCCATCATGCAGCCAGAGGCCTAAACCACTAGGTTCAACTAATAGAAGAATGCAGCCTACAAAATTGTGAGCCAGAATAAACCTTTTCCCTCTACAGGGTATTGTAAGTCTGTAGTAAAAAATCCCCTCTACTAACATGTTTTGTGTCTTTTTACTAGATTCATGTAACTGAAGAGCTCATAGCACTTCTGCCTTTGATGTCATAGCAATGAGAGTGGTTTGGGCGACCGAAGTGCCCTGGCATAATCCACTGCTCTGGGTGGAGAAAAATAGCCCGGTCCTCTTCCTTGTGCAATCCATCTACTATGCTCTGCTTTCTGCGGCAAAGAAACCAACAAGCAATCACAGAAGTCGGCCTCTCTCTTTGACCACTCCCCCCCCAGCTACCTGCTGTAGGTGGTGCCCTCACTGTCAGGGTGACCACTCCCATTGCCTATGCCCAGAACCATACCAAGCCAATCAAGTTAGTAATCTCAGATCCTTTGTCCCAGAATCATGCCCTTAATCCCAGCATTCACACCCTAGATCCAGTCAGCTCTGAAAATCCCACCTCTGGCTCCATGAGGCTTTAAAGGAACACCTAGACATGCTCCAGAACAAACGGTTAGACAAAAGAAAAACAGCATCTGAGTCAGGCAGAAAGAAGCAAATGGCCGGCCAGGTAGCTGAGCGGACTACAGCACCTGCTGAGGCCAACTGCAGGGGCCAGGGTTTGATCCCCAGCACTACAAAGCCGTGCCAGCCCTGCCCCTGCCTCTAGGCATGCTGAGATGGCAACCAAAACTGGGCATGGTGGCACATGCCTGTAATCCCAGTACCTGGGAGACTGAAAATAGGAGAATCACTCGAGTCTGATCTACATAGTGAGACACTGCACACCTTGTACACCCTGTGTTAAATACATTAAAAAAGAAAGAAAATTGTTTTTCTTTGTATTTTATGTGATTAAATAACTATACAAAAGTCCTTAAATACTATATCAAAAAATGTTAGAATATTTTTACTGATAAGCCCAGTAAAGCTATAAGATACAAACTAAATTGCCAAAAAATTACTTTCGGTTGTATGCCCTAACAAATATTCAAAAGATATCAATAAAATAATCTGCAATATCATATAAAGGATTATGTACACAGGATAGAATTTCATAAAGAACATAAAAGATCTGTACACTGAAATTTTCATGGGTTTTGTTTTTGTTTTTGTTTTTTAGGGAAGGGTCTACAAGGTGATCCGGGTCTCACTATTGGATCAGACTCATAGTGACCCACCTGTTTACAGCCTCCCAAGAGCTGGGATTCCAGGTGTGTGCCCCCATGCCAGTCTCAATCATTGTCTCAGCACACCCTTAGGGCGAGGCTGGCATGGCGTGGCAGGGATCAAAGCCCAGCCACTGCACTCTGCCTAACCAGGTACTTTATCCCACTGACCTATTTGGCTGGCCTTTAGTCAATACGTCTTTAAAAAACTATAAATGAAGAATAAAATTCAGGGCCAAGGGCTCAGCACCACAGCACCTGCTTGGCAAGCACAAGGTTCTGAGTTTGATTCCCAGTACCAGAAAGAAAGAAAGAAAGAAAGAAAGAAAGAAAGAAAGAAAGAAAGAAAGAAAGAAAGAATATTTACAAAGGTTATGTTTGAATACCTCTCATCTTATTCTTCTAAATATGTACTATTTCTAATGTCTTATCAATTAATATTATCTCTTTAAAATAATTTTTTAAATATAAAGTAAAAAAGGATGAGAAAAAAATTATTTTATTGAAACCAAGCTTTAATGTTTAAATATTTGGCCAGTTTTGCACACCTATATCTGTTAATCTGAATGCAGCCCCTTAGACCACTTGGCCATCCTGATGGTGGGCTACATATGTTAAGCTGAACAACAGATTTGATGATAGAAATATTCAATATAACAACCATTGTTAAATTTTTATTCTTGTTTTGAAACTGCACCATGTGCACTGTCACTTGTTATCCTGTTTTATCTTTGTTTCTGCTACTTTTTTGTTGATTAAAATAAAATTTTAAAAATTTTACCAAGGAATATAGAAACTATACTTCAAAACTCAATTTCATGAGCTGTTAAAAGAAGTACTTGAGATCAAATCTGTCTTATATCTTATCTGATGTTATTTCTATCATATTACTTGAGTGTCTTCTTCAGTGACATGCTAAACAAAAATATCTGTATTACATATTGCATATGTAATACTCTAAAGCATTATATCTGAATAATAAATTAGATTTATTATTGTAAAGACATAACCCTATAAAACATTGATATATACAGTTTAATTTAAAAATAAACACAAAGGGAAAATAATAAAAACTATTTATTGTGAATTTTTACTTTTTACTTTTATTTTTAAGTCATAGTTATCTGTATGCATCAACATTAATGCCTATTTTGTACCATTTCTATAATACTTTCACTTAATGTACATATCAATACAGATCATATTTTTGTATAATATGTACAGAATTTCAGGAAGGAGAATAATAGAGCATTATTTTTATATTCTACCTATACATAAATGATAGAATATGCTCTGTAATAGCAATATTTTATTTTATTATGTATATATGTGTGTGTATATGTATATACATATATATATATATATATATATATATATATATATATATGGCATTGCCAGCTACACCTGTAGGTCCTATGAATCTTAGTCCATTTTATAGTGCTATATAAGAATAAAACAGATTTATTTATTTACTTAGTATTTTAGGGAAGGGTTTACAGGGTGTTCAGGGTCTCACTACTAGATGGGACCTGTAGTGATCTGCTTGCTGTAATAGCAATATTTTAAAAATTTAACAAGCAACACCCATTTTTTTCCCCTAAACTCTAATCCTACTTGGGTCACAACAGAATCTAAGTTCATTACACTGCAATGTAGTAATGGTCTTTACTAAACAGGACTTTAGTCGTTACTAAACTACTTTCCTAGCTTAGGTGAAGGAATGCTGCACACATTTGTGCAAAGTACGGTGCTGATGTGTGGACACACTCAATGAAAGGCACGGAAGAAAGAGAACATGCCCTGCTGAGCCGCGCCAACGCACTGCACGGCCTGCACGTTATGTTGGCCCTGGCTGCCGTTTGGCTGGCTGAAGGACCTTCGTTTACATCTGTCATTCCAAGTTAGTGATGTGGTGAGGGCTGTGCTGTGATGGATGGGACTGTCAGGGCCCACTGGGTACCAAGATACTGCAGCAGCCAATCACATGCGCTGAAGGCTGCTTCTGAGGAAAGTGCGATGCTCTGTTCTGCGACTCCTCCCCCAGTTGTGAAGGAAACAGGCCAGTGGTGACAGAACAACCGCGCACCTCCCCTGGATTAAGTGAATTGGTGAAGGCAGAAAGCTGGAATTATGCTATCCCTCTGGTAGGGGCTGGGCTGTTAATGTCTACAGAGGGTTGTTTCATTTCCTGTCTTCTGGTGTGCACACGTGCGTATCCTTTTATCTGTCTCTTTGCTTCTTCCTCTGCCTTAACCTACTGTTCTCGTTTCTTATCCGTTCTGTGAGACCTCACACATGAGAAGACAACCACACAGCCCAATCAATGTCTCTTCACATAAACAAATCCCTTTTACTCCAGTCAGAATTAACTTGTAGTGTTTGCTTTGTTTTTATAGCAATGTACCCTAGTGAGTTCTCTGGCAGTGATTTGAAATCTTAAAGGATGATAACCAAATCCTAGCACATACATTTGACACAATGGTTAATAATAAGAATTCACAGTTAAGTTTGTGAATAAGGTATGTATTATATGACTTATTATGAAATTCTAGAAGCTCAATTAGCATGATGGGATGCAATCATATTTCTTTGAAACTTTTATTTGTTTATGAATTCTTTTAATATCTGTTTTATTATCAAAATATTAAATCTGTGTGTGGGAAATACAGAAGGGGTTCAACCAGAATAAAACCAGAAGCAATTAGGCTTCCTCCCACCCTATACTCCTTAGTAAATTGAGTTTTGATTTCAATTTTAAGAAAAAGATTTTTTGAATCCCTTTATACTTTTGTGAAAACCATTTATACCCAAGATGTTTCTGTTATTTTCTTCATGTGATCTCCAAAGTGGTTTAAGACTAACCTGTTCAAAACTAAATACTGGGCCAGCAATATAGCTCAATTTGCTTAGGTAAGCGCAGAGGCCAGGATTTAGTCCCTGGCACTGCATGCTGTGTCAGCCCCACCCCGGGGTACACTGACCTAGTGATGGAGTCTAGGCATGGTGGCACATGCATGCCTGTAATTCCAGCACTAGGGAGACACAAATCAAGAGGATCACTATGAGTCCCAGCTTCATAGTGAGACCTTGCCCCCCCACACACACACGCATGCTCGCAAACTAAAGCTGAATACTAGTGCCAAGTTTTCCCTGATGAAGATATATAAGCACTTGCATTATTAGAACATAAGTCAAACTGTTAGAAAATTTTCTAAAAACACTTTTCAGTAAAATTAAAATTCTAACAATTAATGCATTCAAAATGTTCTATTTGTATTTGTGCTGTTTAAAAATAGAGAAAACAAACACCTAATTATGATTTTAAAAACTGCACAATACATTTTTGTGTTAGGATGGACAACCTATATGTGAACAATGAATATTTATTTGTTGAACTAATATTAGTTCAGATAGCTCAGGTGGACACAGTTCATCAGTAGACACTATTTAATCCTTCAAATTACATCACCATGACTTGGCTTTACACTTTGTTTTCTTGAGGTTTTCTTTCTCTACTGATGAACAAGAAATCAATACAACTTCCCCAGCCCTCACATCACTAGCCTATATCATTTGGATGAGAATAATGTGCCCATATGCCAGTGCTAAGAAAAATTCTGGAGATGCACGCCTATTCAGTTGGATAGAAATCATATATAGATCCTATGCCTGGCTCTGAATCAAATACCTTAGGCCAGAGGAATGAGAAAGACGGCTTGGTGAAACCTACATCAATTGCTCAACTCCTGTGGAAATTATAAGAGGGTGTGGTCTCCCTAAGAGTGTTTAAACGGCCACAGGAAGTTGGGGTCAGGTGAAAAAGAAAGGGGAAGAAAAAAAGCTTCACAGGCAACCACCCATATCCTGTCATTGTCCCTCGTGTTGCTGCTGTTAGGGAACAAGACTGACATGTGGGGCTTCAAGCAAGCTTTGTCTTCCCCATCTGCCTCTTTGATCCACAAAAAAATGCGTGATTTGCATTAGGGTACATTGGCAAAAGCACACTATAATAATGGTCTAATTATTTTCACTATTCCCAGAAATATTTGAGTCAATATCAAAACCATATTCAGAGCTATGAATCACTCAACTCAAATATTTCTTTTCCCTCTTTTTCTTCACTTTTTTTTTTTATCTTTGCTAAACTATATTTGTCTATGTAACCTATCTAGATCAGGAATATTCTAATTTTAAATGAAATGAAAAACAAATTCTGTCATCTAATTAGGAAAATTGACTAATAAATAACTGACTAATAATAAAGTTACTTCAAGATACACGCTTAATTTTTAATATTTTAACCTCTCTCTGCTTCTCACCTTCAAAAATATAACACTTTTAGAACATCTTCTAAATTCCATTTCATTATGTGATACTGAATTTATGGTTAAAGATATTTCCCCCACTCAAAGCTACATAATATTGACAAGAATGAGTTACACCTTCAAGAGTAAAGCATTGTCCAGAGGGATTAGCTGGTATTTAACTTCCTTATTCTAGATTTTTCCCTTAGGATCTCATAAATTTGATCTTGTATGTGCCTAAGAGATATTGGAACCTACTACACTGATCCATACTTACTGAGTTCATGTAACACTAATGTACTACTCAAACCTCCAGTTTATTTCTATAATAGTAGATGCTATTAGCCAAGCCTGCCAATCATCTTCCAAACACTCTCTCCCAGGAAGCAAGCTGTAGGGTGAGCCAAATTATTATACAAATGTTGCCTCTTACAAGTAAAAGTGGAGCTGGGCGGCTACTTTTACATTTAAGTGGCATCAGGCCATTAGCGGCAGATAGCTGCGTAGTTCCAACCTCACCGTCTAGACACAATAAGGCTCAGGCAGGCACTTGCACCTGCCACAGTGGCATTGCTCACTGAACTGTGGCTGACCAGTTTATTTCCCCCCATTAACTCACTTTTCCTTTAAACAGACATCTTCCATCAAGCTGTTTAGCCCAGAAGCTCCATGTACATGCAGAACATTTGTATGTTTGCCTCTTATGTATCAAGGGCAATCTACTTAGGTAGAATCTCATTGTTTTTCTATGTACCACATAAACAGACTTTATTACTAATATTTTCTGTTTAGCTCATTAAATGATAGAAACTAATTAATGCCTTTTGCTGGTGCAATACATATTATCTTATTTAAATATAAGTGACATAAAAAGTATGATTCTTAAAATAAAGAAAGAAGGTTGTCATTTGCTCAGGGACAAACATTTAATGAGTACAAATAAGATTAGGCACCATGCCTCTGTAATTCCAACATACACTGCCATGTGTCAGCTAAGATATATCAAAATGAGATTTGTTCTCTAAATGTTTCTGAAATTACTGAGGTGTAGAAGTTTTGGTAGTGTTGCCTATAGTCCCAACACTCAAGAGGCTAAAGCAAGAGGAACACCATAAGTTGGAGCACTGCATGGGCTCAAAGTAAGTTGAAGGCCAGCCTGAACTGCATAGTGAAACCTTGTCTCAAAAAGAAAAAAAGGGCCTGGAAGATATCTCAGTGGACCAGGACTCAATCCCTGACACCGCATACTGCGCCAGCCCCGCCCTCTAGCCAGCTGAGACAGCCACTGAGTCCAGGCAAGGTGGTGCATGACTATAATCTCAGCACTGGGGAGGCTGAACACAGAAGGATCACTGAGTCTGCGCTGTGTGGTGAGACCCTATACCAAATACATAAAAAAAAGCTTTGATAGTTTTAAGATTCTTGCTTATATCAATTTTTATAGGAAGATATTATGCTAATTTACTATGATATATCCTTTATTTGTGCCCTATATATATATTTATTTTAAAAGAGACTCATTAAAGCAACTTTTTTTTTTTTTTTTTTTTGCCTCTTTGAGACAGGGTCTTGCTATGCAGTTGAGGCCGGTCCTGAGCTCACTTTTGTAGCCCAGGCTGGTCTGGAACTCTCACCAATCCTCCTGCCTCAGCCTCCTGAGTGCTGGGATTACAGGCGTGAGCCACCACGCCCGGCTAAAGCAACTATTTTTTAATGAATCTAGGGCAGGATCTAGAGGGTGTTCAGGGTCTTACTACGTAGATTGGACTCATAGTGATCCTCCTGTTTTCAGCTTCCCAAGCTCTGGGATTACGGGCACACTCCACCATGCCCAGTTTCAATCAGCACCTCAGCACACCCTGGAGCATGGGCCAGGGCCCACACTACACACTGGGGATTAAAGGCCACTGTGTCCTGCTGAAGCAGGCACCTTAGTCTCGTGAGCTGTCTGGATGGCCATTAAAACATCTTAAAGCAAAGCAACGGAGATAAAACTGCTGAAACATATATAACTATTGAATTATGGTAATGGACAAGCAATCAAGGACTGTGGTCTCTGATATAAGTGAAAAACAGAAAAGTGCTATGAATTTCCCAAAATGTACTTTGCAGGACGTGCTTCAGACCACAGAATAGAACAGTGAAACCAGGGATAGGGCTAGAATTCTCTATGACTGAGGGGGAGAGAAGAGAGTTCAGAGAGCCCCAGTTAAGTAACAGCATCTATAGACAATGGAATACTACTCAGTTATGAGGATGGAGATATTTGTAGGAAAATACATGCAAATAAGCTGACACACAAGCTGAAATATCCTATGATATCTCTTATTTCAATAAGGCAAAGTACAAAAGAACAATAAGCCATGGATGGGAGACAGGGGATGGGTCTCTTTCAAATGGGAAGGGGCCCAAGGGAACAATGGTGAGGGGTGAAGGGAAAGGGAAGGAACATAAGCAGAATGAAGATACGTCATGCAGAGGAGCCTCTGTGAGTATAAAAGTTATATGCCATAAACATGAGCTGAGATTAATAATATCAATGTCGATAAAAGTGGGGAAACGAAATTAGAGAAAGAAGGAGAAAAGGAGAGGAAAAAGGATAAAAGAAAAGAAAAAATACATATTATGCACACATACCCACTCCGCAAGGCAACTGTAAACTACATGTCCTACAAATGCATGCTTTTTTATTTTATTTTATTTTTATTTATTTATTTTTTGCAGTACCAGGGATTAAACTCAGGACCCTGTATTTGCTAGAGCTCTACTGAGCTCTTTCCCTGACTGTAAATGCATACTGACAAAAACTTAAGAGGAAAAAGTGTTGCATGTCACGAAGAAAACAAAGACCCAAAAGCAAAAAAAGAGAATTTGTAGCACTTTATTTAGCTGAGCTCAGCTGCGACACTCTCCCAGCAAAACTGAAGAGAATGTCCATCAAGTAATTACAGGACGGGATATTCAGGGCTAAGACCACAAGTTAGGTGTGGGGAGGAAGAGGAGATGTTGTGGACCTGGAGTTGCCTTTTGTTCTTGTAATCAGGAAAAACATTTGTCACAGGGCATGTCTGCAATTAGTGAGAGTATCTGTCTGTAACCACGGTTGTGGTTCATAGTGAGAACAAGGTTTTACAATGTAGCAATCACAAAGTTTCTTTTAGAGAGAGGTAGCAGAGTCAGCTTACAACAAAAGGGAGACACAAAGTTTCCATCAAATAAAGGTAAGAAGAGTTTAGAGCAAACAAAGATAAAAGGCAGAATTTGTTTTGGAGTAGGAGGGCTTGTGTCCCCTAGGGCAGAGGTTAAGTCAATTCTCAGTTTGAGTGCTGTAACACCTGGGGTATCATCCTGTCTCTAAAAGGCTTAGCACATTCCATGGCTTAGGGGTGGGTGGGGTGAGCCAGAGCTCCAGCGGCTCCTAAAATGCAGCATGTAGGGGCCAGGGAGATAGCTCCGTGGTACAAGTGCCTGCCTGGCAAGTGCAAGGTCGTGAGTTTGAACCCTGGTCCCACAAAAAAAAAAAAAAAAAAAAAAAAAAAAAAAAAAAAAAAAAAAAAAAAAAAAAAAAAAAAAAAAAAAAAAAAAAAATGCAGCATGTATAAGATAGAGTCACTCAAGTTAGCTTATAACAAAAAGTAGAACAGAGTATAAGAAGAGAGTGAGGAAATGTGGGAAAAACAGGGACAGGGTAAAAGAGACAGGGAGACCTCTGGTGGGAGTGTGAGACCCTGAAGAGGAGAAAAGAAGCGATGGAAAGCAGTAAATTAACAGTTTTGAGAGCGGGCTCATTTTCCAATGAGCCAGAGCACTAAGATTTCAAAACCAGAAGTATTTGAAAGATTCCTCACAGTGCATCGTGTTAGTAGTGAAGTTCAGCTACTCTTAGACCCCAGGAAGCTTCTGTCTGCCCTAACAAAGTCAATATCTAGTTTTCCAAAGTCTACATGGTCCCAAATAATGGCTGACAAGAACACATTTATGGGAAAGTATGAAAACATGACAAAATCCAGGACCTACCAATGTAGCATTCATAACATATGGAAGTCCATTAAAAGGTTTCGGCTATAAAAGGATGCAAGAAAATTTGGGCACAACTCTGCGTCGGTCAGGTAATAGCTGTGTACACCACACATACAGCACAGCTGGAACTGCATAGCATGAGCAAAACAGCCCCACAGGTCTCCAAAGTCCCCTTCTCTGGGCCTCCTTGAGCAAACGCCTCAGCCACCACCACACTCTCAGTGGCTAGCATTGACAGAGACCACTACGAAGTGGCTGAGCAGAGTTTAATATTAACCAGCGGGCTTCTCATGTTTATGTGTGAGCTTGCCCAAGGCCCATTGGCTGGAGGCAGACAGCTCATAGTAAGTGAACCCCTGACTCACCCGTCCCTGCTGAGGCCTGTACTGGCCTGTGAAGTTGAGAAGCCTCAAGGGCACAATAAGGCCACAGGCTGAGGATATTTGGCTGCAACTCAATCAAACAGATAAAGACTACATGACCAAAATCCCATGTGAAAATATGTGCTCTTGCAGTTATCATTCTTCTGTTTTCAACACTGTGGTGGCCTGAAATTTCACCCTTCTTATTATTTGTTAAATCCTAAAATCCTATGAGTAGGTTTCAGAACACTGTTCTTGATCCTTCATTTTCTTTTTGAATTCACTGAGACTTTTTGGTGTGTGTATATGTGACATGCACAACAATCTTTACTGTTCTCTATGTCGTCAATTGTATGAAAGTTAAGAACATAATTCATTTTTTATTTTATATAAAAAATAAAATTAAAAAAAAACAAATAGATAACAACTACAGCTGCAAGCATCTCACTCCTGGGTGGAGATCTTCCTGGATATAACATAGTTCCCCTAATTGAATCTACTGTGCTCTTTGCGGAAGCCTTTGAGTGGACATCCAAGGACCTCAAAAGGCCCTGCCACTGAAGGAAAAGTCCTGATTTTTTCAGCATTCCTCACCTTGGTTCTGATAACTAAATACAAGCCACCAGAGAAGACCTTGGTCTTAACCCAGAGAATCTTGAATTCTGCGGGGTTTTGATCCTCCAGAGCCACACTAGCCCCACCCCCACAGTGGGCAGAGCTGGCTGTAAAAAAAAAAAAAAAATCCTGATCCTGCTGGAGACCTGAAATCATTGCAGCCTGTGCTGTCCACTCATTTGTGAGATTTCAACCCTAATCAGTCTGCAGTAATGAGGGGCCAATATTAACTTGCACCTTGGGACTTGCCTGCAGCATGGGTGAAGTCAGGTCATGCCCATGGCCATCCGGCTTCAGGGCTGTTCTATTCAAGGCACCATAGAAAGCTGTGCGCCTGTACACTGACTAATGTGTAAAGGCTCCATGACATCCTGAGAAAAATACTCATTATGAATGCATATTGTGCCTAATAGGTTTCCTACATCTCTCAGGTCCCACAGTGCAGCCTTGGTGACACTAATGGGAGATTTTATCCCCAGCTCCCAGCACAGGGCATATTGCCTTGACAGGTGGTAATGCAGGACACATTTTATCTTCCTGTGGTTTCATAGTGACATTCAAGCCTGCATCTGGGCCTGGTTATTTCAGTTTTGTTTCTAAATTAGAAAAGGGAGAAAATGTTTGACTTTTTTCCCTTTATTTTCTCTAAGAGCTTTATTTATGGTACCCACAAACAGAAATTTCCTTTCCTAGCTGTCCTGCAGAAATTATTCTCTGAAGAATGTTTCCCAGGGCTTGTGGGTTAGCTCAGTTGTTTGAAGTGCCTGCTTGGGCAAACTTAGTCAAGCTCAGGGGACCATGGTTTGATCCCCACCTGCACAATCCACACAAGACCTGCCCTTAAGGCACCCTGAGTTAGCCAGGAAAAAAAGAAGCTCTCCTAGTAGAGAAGTCTCAAAGAGCCAAATGAGGCCAGAAAAATCTAAATGAGGTCTTCCTTGTCTAGCTCAGAATCTTCCCACCAAGTGTGCACTGAGCAGTCCCTCTGATTCTTCCTCCTCTGTCCACCGTTCTCCTAGGCTTGAGTCCTTCAAGCATGCCTCAGATTTTGTCCAAAGTGCTCTCTAACAGACGTGACCTATGGCACTTGCCTATTTCCCTGAGGTAACTGACTGACCTAGATCTCTATTTCAGAACTTCTCTGCAGCTATGGTAAAGTATCCTAGGCTGAGCGATTTACAAAGGGCAGAAGTTTACTGCTTACACTTCTAAAACTGGCCTGATCCCCTGGGGCTGGCAGGTGTGCTATCTGGAAAGGGACTGGTCCCTGCTTCCTTGATAGCACCATGAATGCTGGGTTCTTATATGGTGAAAGAAAAAAGGACAAAATGGATCTGATTCTCCCTGACTCTTTTATAAGCTCACTCACTCCACCCATGAGGATCACTGATTCTGTCATAATTCAATTACCCCCTGAAGAACCCACCTCTTACCACTGCCACCTTGAGGGTTAGGGTTCAACTTTGGCTGGGAGGGATGGTAACAAGCATTCAAGCCATAGCAGGGGCAGTCCGATGCACTTGACTCACAGCACATGCTGACCACACTCATGGCTGTTATCCCTCAGCTCCTTGGCATGGCCTATGCAGGCTGTCATTTGCACATGAGCTGCAGTGTCTTGAGCTATGTAATTTGTAACTAGGTGAATATGAGATTTGTATTTCAACTTACAGATTTCAGAGAACCAAGTATTTGTTACTGACATAAGTCATGTCCCAGATAAATTGAATGTTGAGGCAGAAATTTGTTGTATGAAGTTGACTGAGAAATACTTTCAAAATCAGGGTCCCTGCAGGTAAAAAGGAAGCCAAAGCATCTAGGGAGGCAATGCACTGTTTGTTGCTGTAGCACTTACCACAAACTTTGTGTCTTAAGACAACACACATTTATTATCTTACAGACCTGTGGACTAGAAGCACAGCATGGGCCTCAGAGAGCTGAAATCAAGATGTCTATCAGGATCACATCTTTGGAATTCTAGAGAAAAAACTTCCAATTTTCCTGCTTTTAAAGATAGATCACTTTGGTCAGTTCCTGTCCCTACCCTTCAGTGTGAAATCTAGCCATGGACTGGATCTCATCTCTTACATTTCCCCCTTCCACTTTTACAGAATCTTGTGATTACACTCGATTCTCCCACATAATCCAGGAAAATGCAGATAGTCATCTTAAAAGCAGGTCAGGGCCCTCAAGATAGTTCGGTGGCCTAAAGTGCCTGCTTATGCAAGCTTTGGGAAGCACACAGACCATGGTTTGATCCCCCACACCACATATTATGCCAGTCCTGCCCCCCAGGGTTGGCTGAGCCAGCCACCAAAAAAAAGCAGATTATCAACCCTACATCCACATGTAAATTTTAATTGCTTTTGCAATTAACCCTATATATTCATAGGTTCAGATGACTAGGACAGAAATATCTTTTGGTGACCAAAACTTTTGCCCTGCTAAAGAAGTTTAATTAAATTCAGCTATACTGCAGAGAGTATGGACCTTCTGAGTTACTCTATACACGGACAGGATGATGTATCTTCATAGTGCTCACAGACCCACTATTGCCTTGTGCTTCTCCTGGGAAGAGAATATAACCTTGGGCCAGGCAGCTCTTTTTGTAAATACAGCCTCAGGAAAGAATGGAGCTGAGAGCTGCCATGCATTTTCCTGCAGCTATAAAAGGCACATTTCTACTTTGAATGGAGCAATTTGGAATTGATACCATAGCTTTAACTAAACTTAGGTAAAATTACTATATTAGCCAGCTTACCATAATTGTAACAAAATCTGCACTAATTGGTGAAAAGAGGAACATTGTATTTTGGCTCATAGTTTTGGGGGATTCCATGCACAGGCCCTCAGTCCTGTTGCACTGGGGCCTGTGGTGAGACCATGTCAAGCAGAGAGCATGTGATGGGGACTGCACAGTGCAGAACGCTGCCCACCTCACAGCAGTCAGGAAGCAAAGAACGAGATGAGGGAATGTGGTCCTTTAAGGCCTGTCCCCAAGGACCCCCTTCCAATAAGCCCCACTTCCTAGTGGCTCCACCACCTCTCAGGAAGCCACAAACTGGCTACCAAACCTTTAAGACACAGGCCTTTGTGGAACATTATATCCAAGCCATAGCAACTGTTCTCTGCATCACAATGCAGCTGGTAGTGCATGCTAACAATTTGCTATAAATTACATCATAGATTTCCAGGATCATTTTAGCTAAAATGGTTTCCTTGGTTAAGCTTCCAAAGTAACTTTGGCCAAATTCTACCTCAGAATTGAGATACATTAATTATCTTCATACTTCATTACTCAGTGTATTTTTTGTAATGCCAACATATAGGTTGCCTGGTGATTTAGAGAAGTTAGAAAGTCTTTTTCAAGGATTTCCACTGATTTGTGACTTTTTTTGCATAATCTAAGTAGTTACATGTAACCATAGATGTGTTATAACTCACAGAATCCAGTTCTGATGAGATGCTAAGATGAAGTGCAGGAAAACCCAATCTCTGAGCCCTAGGTTTCTCACCTCTAAAATGAATAAACTTTGTTCTGGAATACAACATTAACATAAAGCATCTACAGAATACTGGAGGGGGGGGGCAGGTGCTAATACATTGCAGCTATTATGATAGTATTCTGTGGTGTTACCCCAACTTTTATATTCCACAGAAAGACTGTAATTTAGAGGACAAGATGTGATATTAGCCATTGCTTTATTGCTAACTGCCAGCCCAGAACCTGATATATAATAACTGGTTCATTCCTGTTGGTTGTGCAGCTTGATGGGGTAGCTTCTTGAATGAAGTAAAGGGCATTATTTCTACTCCTCACCTCACAACTTGGCTTTCCCTTAAAGGGACATTTTTGTGTCTTCTGAAAAGAACTTTCTAAGCTTGCTTGGCATTAATACCCAACACAAACACATCATGTGGAACTGATCATCGCATCTCTTTAAGTCTGAAAATGTTAACTCTGCCTCTGTACCTTACTTGTATGTCTTCCCTCCTGCCCTCCCCGGTTCCAACCTAACATAGACACTGAGATCAAGGTCTAGGTCAAGGTCAAAGTCAACTACCACCTTCCTAAGAAGACTTCCCACCTCACTGTTCCATTTCCCTACACCTCTGTAGCCTTCATTTTGCACTTCGTTATAATAACTTTGGTGTTGGCTGTGATTTATCTTGTTAGTTGCATACCTTCAAATTTTGTAAGCTTTTTTAGGGCAGGAATTACATTTCATCCATTCTGAGACATATTTCTTTCACATTTTAACATCTCTGAAATCAGAATGCATTTTAATCAATAGTATTTTAAATTATTACAGGATCAAATCACAGTGAGTTTTGAGTTTGAATTTGCTTTCCTCAACAACTACCAATATGAAATCACCGTCAGTGAAATGGGCAGTGTATACTCAGACTCTAAAAATGAGTGAGTACCAGCTTTAAATTTTCGGGTGATATTTGACTCTTCTCTCTCAGTGCCAGGACTGAGACACTTGAGTTCCTCTGTTCTCTGCTTATCCTGCTTATTTATTTACCACTACACAAATACATAGAACTGGTCTCGACCTAAGAGGGGTGCTTGCGTCACACCACGTAATGAGTATGCCTTTCCTTGGTTGCAAATTAAACAGTGAGTCTGGCCATAAATGGTGACCGCATCAACTTAGAAATAAATTATATTATTTGATATTTTCAAAAAGTTTGACATCGTGTTATTTAGCATGTGAATATATGTGTATTAAATTCACTTTGGATGGTCTTTTTCTTCTCATTTTACAATTTGCTTCTATAACAAATTGATTCCCATTTACCAATTTAATAACCTCAGTATGAAATAAAGGGTTAGAATTCCTACATCATGCTGCAGATTATATTGTAATCCTCGAAATCAGACCTCCTGTGTTTGTACATTCCTTTGTTCATATTTCTAACTCGAGAACTGTAGATATATAACCTAACCTCTTCAAATCTCAACTTACTCATTTGCAAAATTATGGTAACAATACTATTGCAGAACTGTAATATGAACATTAACTCAGACTAGTTCTAGGTTCAGCCTAAGGTTCTTTCACCACATGCTTTTATCAGACAACACATACGAGAACTGCCTACATACTAAGATCCTACTGTTTCTTTTTTTTTAATTCTTTTTTTTTCTTTATTTATTTTCATTTTGATAAGAAAAGAAGATAAAATAGCAAAGAATCAGTTCGAAAACAACTTAAGATGGTTACAATAATTAATATCATGCATATTATTGTCTTCATAGTAGTTAATCAGAGGACAAAATGCGGACCTGATATCTTGTCTAAACAATATTAGTACAAACTTTTATTCCCAATGAACTAAGACAAAGGAGCTGTGTATCTATACTAACTGGTTCTAATACTAGGAAAAAATATCATGCCATGTCTTGTAAGTAGATTGTAAGTCAGAAACATAGTATGAGTTATAAAACAAAAAGTATAATTAAGCAATATTCATAAAATTTATTAAATATTATTTAATAAAAATAAATGAAATATTTCAAAACAATATTCCAAAATTCAAATCAAATAGTGAGTCCAACTTAGAAGCCAGAATGTTGTGTATCATATGAATGAATCTGTAAGCAATTCGAAGTACTCACACAGTATTTCAATAGGTTAATATATAAAATAAATCAACTAAGAAAAAGTGTCCATGGGGCTCGGCAGGATGGCTCAGTGGTCTAAAGCGCCTGCTTGGGAAAGCTTGGGCGGCTTCAGGGACTGCGGTTCGATCCCTGGCACCACATGCTGCACCAGCCCTGCCCTCCAGGCAGGCTGAGCCGGCCATAAAAAAACAAAAAAAAAAAGTGTCCATAAAGAATTACTAAAAATAAAATATAACATAGATACTGGAATGGCAAATATATGACGAGAACTTCTAACAGTTTGGAGATAAGATATCACACAAAGTTCTAGTAGGTCGTGTACATGGACAGTGTCTATGAAACATATTGGTGGCCAGGTGTCACTTGTGGGACTGAGCTACTACTATTTCCTTGATTTCTACTCTGTAGAAGCAGACAGAATCATGATGCAGAGGATGCAGAAGTCCATTTGTACAGTATGCTGATGGACATTTTCTGCTGCTGTATACAAAACAACATTTGAAAAACTGCTTTTGTATACCTCCTTTTCTCCTGTGTTTAATTTTTTGTCCTATTTGTGGGTTCTTTTCATTCTCCTTCATGGAGTTATGGTCATGTTAATCCCTCTCTAGAATATCTTTTAGTAAAGTATGTAGGGTTGGCTTTATCATCATGAAATGCTTTAACTGTACTTTGTCCTGGAAGTGTTTCAGTTCTCCATTAAACTTGAAAGTGAGTTTTGTAGGGTATAGCAGTCTGGACTAGAATTTGTTTTCTTGCAAGACTTGTAGTACTTTGACCCATGCTCTTCTTGACTTGATGGTTTGTGAAGAGAAATCTGCTGTTATTCTGATGAGTTTTCCTTTAAGTGTAATGTTTCTTTTCTGTAGTGGCTTTTAGTATACTGTTTCTATGCTGAATTTCTGAGACCTTAATTATTATATGTCTGGGTGTGGTTTTAATTAGGTTTATGTTATTTGGAACTCTTTAGGCTTTCGTTGACTGAATGACAAATTGTTTCTCCATATTTGGGAAGTTTTCTGCTACTACCACTGCCTATATTTTTTTATATCATTTGTGCAGACTCCTTCTTTCTCATTGATGCCTATTAGTCTTACATTGTTCATCTTTGCATCATCTTGCAGATGTTGAATTATTTTTTTCTTGCACCTTGTTGTTATTAAGAGATCTTTTCTTACCTCTTCACTAGCTGTAATGGCATCTCTAAGGTCTGAAAGTCTATTTTCCCTTTCTTTGAAGTGGTTTTACCAGGATGTGATTGAGGTTTTAAGTTCCTGTATAGCACTTTGAATCTGCTCCATATATTCTGTTACTTTCCTGTAATGCTCATTCAAGGATTCCATCATTTTTCTTTCTCTATTCTTTTATCAGTGTCTTCTTTAGAAGCACTTAGTACTTCTTTTATTGTAGGTATTATTTCTTTTTTTACTTCAGAAATTATTTCTGCTCTGGTTTCCTCTATACCTTCCTGTAGTTGTTTCTTTATTTCGGATGCTATTACTTCAGAGATTTCAGGTGTATGATTTCTAATTTCTTCTGTGCTATTGTCTCCTGTATTTGTTCTGGGTGGGTTTGAAGCCTGAGAGCACATTTTTGGTCTTTGTCTTTGCCAATCTGTATAGTCCTCCATTCTGACCTTTAGTATAGAGCTTTGGTAGAGTTCTTACCTTGACACCAGATCTGGATCTATGAAGTTCAAAGTCATCCACGTGGATGTGGCTTGGGTGTGGCTGCTGAGCTCCACTTCTTCGTGCTGCAGCCCTTGGAGGTGAACCTGCTGTGCCACTCTGTTACAATATTCTGCTCCTGGATCAGCTGGATGGGTTTTGTCTCTAGTCTCTCTGCAGGGAATTCTGTGGCAGTTTTCCACACTGGGCCTGTCTGATGAATGAAGCTCTACTCACACACTAAGCCTGGTTGTTGGGTAATGAGTTTCTGGCGGATCCAGGGGGTCTCACTCATGCACTGGGCCTGGTTGCTGGGTCAAATGATTTTCCAGCAGACACAGGGCAATCTATCTCACATGCCGGGCCTGGTTGCTAGGTTGAATCAAGATCCTGCTATTTCAATCAATAATCTGTACCTAAATTTCTTTAGCTGCCAATGGGGATTTTAAGTATAAACATCTTCTGCTACTCTTGTTTGCATTAAGTGGGATAATTTTAAATGCACCACATAATAAATAGCACGTAAATTGTCACTAGTACACTGCTGTCTTTTCTACTACCATCTCCACCACCATAGCCCTATGACACTTGTTCCTATTGTTTCCCTTCAATTTCGTACACCTGAATTGGAATACAAGTGCTGCTCACACCTAGTATGGTCTGAATCTAGATTCAAGTGCACATGGCTAGTGCTGTCTGCACCAAGTTTTTAGCTCCCATCTGCCTGAGGTTAGAGCTCCATCATTTTCCACCCGCAAATGGGAAGCAGCTGTGAAATGCACCTCACTGCTTCAAAAGATTTTTCCATCCATGCAGATGCTAAATGTGTGTTCTCTCTCTATCTAACATTAGCATAAAAGGAGACATTGGAAGTGGCATGCAGTCATTTTCTAGGTGGGAAATGGGTGATGTGAGAAATATGGTTGCAGCTTAAACTGAGAACATATGGATATGATTTAAATGTGAATTTAGCAAGTCAAAGAAAATGAGCAAGCAGTAAAGAGAAAATGTGGAGTAGAAGCTTCTGTTTTTTCCCCAGCTTTTATAACAAATGGATGATCAGAAACCTTTCACTCTGTCATCTCCACTGCTGTGTCAATTGTATGCAATACTAGCATTTGTCCACTTAAAATGTCTCTTCATATTTCAGTCAGAATAAAACTTGAGCAGATCTTTTCAGTAAATGGTGCTTTTCCTGAATGATTAAATGACTCCTTTATTTGCCTGGTATTTTCTAACTACACAAGGGAAGAAGATTGCCTAGGCATTTCCTGCCTATTGTAGTTTATTCGTAACAACCGTAATGGAACATACCTGTAATTATCCTCTTTGAATTTATAAGGAGGAAAGAACATTAGTAGATAATTAGCAAGTTTTCCAATCCCCTCAACTCCTGCATCACTATAAAACCTTTAAAATACCCATTAATTCATAGTAATGAAATCATGAAGAATGCTTAACTTTCCTTCGGATAAAATGACATTTATAGCTGAAGAAGTAATGGATTTGAATTTGTATACCATTTCCTGTATTAGTATTTAGGAACTTCTCATGTAACAGTGCTAGTTCACAGGTAATTGGAAAATCTTATCTGTCAAAAATTTTAGTCACCGAAAAAAGTTATCTCAGTGCATGAAAGGAGCCTTACCTACTGAGACACAGGACATGGACAAAGCAATAAGACATAGCGTGTCTGGCAGAGAGAGAGAGCTGGTGGCTCACGAGGGAAGCAGAGGAGTGGACCTGAAGGCCCGTGAGTATGTGCATGCTCAGGCTGAGTCAGGCAGCAGTGATTGGACTCAGAGTGATTCTCCAGTTTTCAGCCTCCCCAGTGTTAGGATTTCAGGTGTGCACCACCACCCCTAGTCTCTATCTGCCATCTCAGCACACCCCAGGAGTGGGGTGGGCGTGACACACTAGGGATCAAATACTTGTCCCTGCGTCAACCTGAGCAGATGCTTTAATCCACTGAGCAATCTGGCCAGCCCTTCATTTTTTTTTTTTTTTTTAATGGAAACAGACATTTTCAGATTTTGTTATTAGATCTTAGATCTTAAACTTTCAGGTGTAGCTGGCTTTTTCTGATAGCAGTTTTGCATGACAAAGAGAGGGCAGTACTCTGGTACAGCCCAAGCAAGTTCTACAAACTGCTGTCTACACACAATCGAGGTGAGCTCCTTATCATTGTCCAAAGAATATATGACTTAATTTTTCTTTACCAGGTCTAGATGAGTAGAGCGCTTCATCAGCAATCTGCATTTTATCTGCACTAACTCCCTGGGGTGAGCTGCCATTCTACTCCTGGAAAGCAATGGAAATATTCAATCTCTTCTAGACTGCCTACAAAATCACACCCATGAGAAGATGAGAACATATCTCATTATTGCCAAGCTACAGAAAGTATACTCTTCTAAGTACCTATGCTTTAGAGTAATAGCATCACAAAGCTTCTCTTCTGGAGGGTCTATGAACATAAGTTTATAGACCAAAAATCAGTAAAAGAAAGGCTACCAGGTTACCCAATATCTTGACCCCAGCCCTTCAAGGTCAGTGAGGACTCAGGACATAAAAGAACCTGTGCTGTAACATCCTATAACTCAGTGGCTCCCCAAATGTTCTGTTCAAGGAGATTATGGGACCACAGAGGAAAGGGATTGATGTTGTATAGTGTGCCTAAGGAGAGTCACTTGGAAAGAAAACATTCTTTCGAGCTTTCACAGAGCACAAACTGGTCAAGCAATGGCCATGACTCAGCCAGACAGCTGACACTGACAACAGTTCTACAAAGCACTGTACATGGTTTCAAGGTAAATCCTGAGGGGATTTGACTGATCTTGGGAGATACAAAAGTTACATGTTTTATTGTACAAGTTTTGCTTTAATTTGTCCTTAGCCACCCAACAGAAAAGTTTAACCACAAGGCATAAAAAGTAAAGCCAGATTAGTATGCTCAGCTGTAAAAGGCTCATATCAACAGCTTCTGACATTGCTAGTTCTGCCAATAACCCACTGCTATTATAGAATATTGGACTATGTATACAACTACTTTCTTTTAGTCAATGAGAAGAAATTTTTGTGCCAATAATGATTAGAAAAATTATTGTCTTCATCCTGTGCTCTGAATAACTATTACGAGGACAACAATATGAAATGTATCAATTATTAGGAATGTAGAGCCCGCCAGGCCCACGCGCCCACCAGGTAAGGACCCTCCGCCCCTCTGCCCCTCCTTTGCGGTCCAAACCTCACTTCCTGTTCCGCCCCCCTGGGTCAGGACCCTTGGCCCGCCTTCCCCTTCCTCTTTTTTTTTTTTTTTTTTGAACCCCTCTTGCCCCGGCTCCAGTACCGAACCCATCATACATCTCATCTGGCAACCCATCTGGTCCATGAGCCTACCAGGACTCCTCAATTCCAGAGCTCCACCTCTACCTACAGACCACACCCATGGAGCTTCACAGCAGCCAGCAGCCCGAGCTCTGACACGAAGCCGGGAACTTCTGCAGGGGAACCAACTTGGGGGTTCCAGACCAAACGCCCATAGACACTTACAGCATAACGCCACCAAAGTGCAGAGGTCGCTTCCATACAAAATGATAACAACAAGGAGTAAGATGCAATCTCAGAGCCCGAGCCCACCCAAATCAAATACAGGAGAAATTACCATGGAAGAAAATGGGAATCATGCAGATGAAACCTCTGAACTGGTAGCATCTGAGGCAGACAGACAAGTACAGAAACTTATAGAGCAACTGAGATCAGAGATAACATCTGAAGTAAAAAAAGAAATATATGAAGTGGAAAAACGACTGGAGAAACGTATAGAGGAAATCAGAGCAGAAATAATATCTGAAGTTAACAAAGACATGTCTAAATCAATAGCATCCCAAGTAGGGGAAAAACTACAGAAAGGTAGTGAAGAAAACAGAACAGAAATAATCTCTGAATTAGAGGGAGAAAGGATAACTATAATGAGAGACTTCAATACTACTAAAGAAGACATCAATAAAAAATTAGAGAATAGAAAAATGATGGAGTCCCTGACGGAGCAATATAGGAAAGAAATAGATCGCATAAAACAGTTTCAAAGAGATATACAAGAAAATAAAATCTCGATCACAAGTTGGCAGAGTCATGTGAACGAAAGTGAAGATAGAATCTCAGACCTTGAAGACACAGTTGCAGCCAGTGAAAGAGTAAGAGATCTTTTAAAAACAACCAGAATGCAGGAAAAAAATAATTCAACATCTGCAAGATATGCAAAGAGGAATGTACTAGTAATGTGTTTTGAAACTGTTACATTATTATTTCTTATTAAAATTAATAAAAAAAAATTTTAAGTATAGAGAGACAGATGCATTCCCCACCCCTCCAAAAAAAGAAAGTGTGCTCTTCTATCAGATCTGCTGGCATCTCAGGAAAGAAAAGTGGTAGGTGTGACATTCCAAGGCACCAGCCCAGGGAGAGTAGTGAGGTGCCTTGCTTCAGCCTTCAAAGGACTGAAATCTAAGCAGAAGTCAGCTGAGCTTTCCAATCGCCTCTCCTGGTGTTGGTAGAAATAGGGTCACAGTACTCTCTCTCTCTCTCTCTCTCTCTCTCTCTCTCTCTCTCTCTCTCTCTCTCTCTCTCTCTCTCCCTCTCCCTCTCCCTCTCCCTCTCCCTCTCTCTCTCTCTCTATGTGGGCATGCATAGTGTGTGTGTGTGTGTGTGTGTGTGTGTGTGTGTGTGTTGGGGCGGGGTTTTGTTTTGTCTAAGGTGGCATGCTTCTTTTTTATGTGTATTTCTAGGTTATCCAAAGGAGAGAGACCTAGATAAGTGAAATTTAAAAGAAGCCCTTTGTTTTCCAGACTGGAAATATCTGCCTGCAACAGGACTGTCCCTGCTTTGGGCCACGTGCACAAGTGCCAAAATCCACAAAATGCCCTACTGCAGAACAAACAGCCATGTAAGCTGCAGGCCCCGCGGTGACAGTGCTGTAGAGTAGAAGCTCCTCAGTCCTAACTCCTAACTGTGTGCCCCTGAGGGGCAGCGAGGTGCCTGTGGAGAGGCTGTGCGCACGAGCGAGGACCAGGTATGTGGAATTCTTTGTTTTCTGCTCCATTTTTCTGCGAACCTAAAACTAGTCTAAAAATAAATTTTACTTTTTAAAAGTTCTTCAGTGAGATGTAAAATATTACTTTCAGAAACTCAGTCTGCTTATGGAGAAAAATATGGTCAGACAAGGAATAAACAAAGAGAAAAATGTTTTTTCCTTATTCTCAACTGATATAAAACTCTTCCAAAAAATAAAAATAGCAACTTTGGATGACTGTACTTTATGGATATGTGTAATTATAGCTTTGTTTGAGAATACATTTGAACTCATAGTAAATGTGCACTATAGTGCCTGCCTGGCAAGTGCAAGGTCGTGAGTTTGAACCCTGGTCCCACCAAAAAAAAA